>JAVSBS010023667.1:12938-34755 GCA_033124195.1 Coracias cyanogaster | reverse complement strand
ATCAACACCCTTCTAGCTCCCAGCACAAAAACACTGCAGCTGTGGGGAAAACCAGCTCAGCCAGACCCACTACATTAAGAGATCCAAATGAAGATATAGGTATTTTACCTGAGATTTAAAACACTTTGTAAGGCTGGTTTCTAGAATTCTGTTGTCTGCTTTGTGAAGTTATATCAATGCTGTTTTCCTTAATCTGCTCTAGACTTGGCAGAGGTACATTTCCAATTAGTGTTTTCTTTCTTTTTTTTTTTTTTCCAGAAGCTGTACTGCATCATAGACATCGCCTAATTTTATCAAATGCCTATAGGTCAGGGATCTGGCGTATGTCATTTCACCTCTGAGAGGATATTTTCAGTAAATGTAGTTTTCAGTTTATATTTAAGAATGGACATTGAGGTGACTCAAAAACTTCATGGTAAATTACAAATGAACTTTAAAAAATTGATTTGGCAAAGATACTGCATGTGCATTGTGTTACAGTATGAAAATCAGTAGCTGTCTGAAGAGGTGGTCAGCAGTTCTTCAGTAGGGGAAGGTCAAGGAATATAGCACCAGCTGCTTTTGTGAATATGCTGGAACATAACTATTCTCAGATAGAGAGCTGCCAAATTTTGTCTTCTATAACAAACCAAAACTGAAGCAATTGTTTTGTACACATGGACAATAATAGAATAGTGTTTCTATTCATGAAGAGGAGAAGTAGCTCTGCTTGCTTCTTTACAAGGTGTCAGGATATCTGGAGGTTAACCAAAGTTCTGCCTATCACTCCTTGTGTGATTCTGGGAGCACCCTTTTAATGATGATCTCTCACTGTCAAAATGTATTACATGCAAAATTATTGTGAAGCTTAGCTCATTGTTTTGTGAATATTTTAAAATCTTAAAATCCGTAGTAATACTTTTTTTACTGAATCCATCTCTTTTCAGTATTTCAGATTGAAATAAAAGGCTAGAAAAAAACATTACAATGAGCAAGTACAATCTTTTGCATATCAAACACACATTGATTCCTGAATCCCACAGTTTATTTAGGGGGTTGATCCTATGCAATGGGCTTTGATCTTAATGCAATAAAATGTGTGTGAGTCCATTTAAGCATGAACTTTACAGTGATTGCCCATCTGCTTAAAGCAAGCATTTACTCAAACACTTGGTGGATTGAAACCTAAGTACTTGGAAGCCAGTGGATTTAAAATCTGTAAGCACTGTTATTTGTGAGATATTCTCACTCATAATCCTTGAAGGGGTTCTCATATGGCAAATTCTGACTTTGACTTCAAATAACATCTTTAGCTTTGGGATGTCTCCCCACAGAAGCAGAGGAAGGATCATGTCCTCGTTCACACTTCCAACCAAATCAGCTTGCATAATTAAAGATGATACCCTTCCCTCTAAAGGATCTTTTACACAAGTCAACACATTTATCTTTAAGGAAAAACATGATCTTGAGATTATAATATCTAACTTTATTCACATTCTGAAGCTTCCATAGTGCTTGCAAAACATTCATTTCAGACATTGTTTAAACTAGTAGTTAGGTATCTGACAGACATACTGGTTATGCACCAAACAATCTGTGTTTTTATCTCCCTAATCCAGGGGACATAAAAAAACTGTTCTGTTATCCAGTACAGATTTCAGGAGGAAAAATATACAGTACATTTAAGCTTCCCTTTCTACATTGTTTTCTAAATATAGTGTAATACAAGAAATAGTATGCTGTGGAAATTTCTGTTGAATTGTAATGTGCATTTACAGTCCAGGAGTAAAAATTTACTCATCTAAAATTGTTTTACTCTCAGGGAATAAGCAGTTTTGGCCAGCTGGGTACACACTGTAGGACAAGTTTTCTCTTCAAACAGTCCACCAAATTCAATAAGCAAAGGGAGCAGGCTTGAATTCTGCTTTTCATAGGCACGTTAGAATAGGTGGCATTAACAGCTCTAGAGCTAGGACACTGTGACCACATTTGTGCATGCAATGAAGTTCACTAGACTCAGTAAGACTCTAAATCAAAAAAATATTATTAGTGAATGAAATAACACCACTTTCTTTCTCCAGAGGACTATTGTTTTATATTCACAGCCTGCAACCAGCCAAATGCATTTTCGCAGTCTTATCAACAAGTCTTCAGTGTACTAGAACCCATAGTGTCTGCAGCGAAATACTCTGTAAACTCTGTAAATGGTTGTTCTCCTAGCAATTACATATATCTTTCCAGAAGGGAAAATGTTGCACACTAAAAGAGAAACGATGAAAGCCAATCAGTAAATACATGCAAAATAATTTGACTTTACAAAAAGGAATACTTGTGGTTTACAGTAACACTTGTAAGCTCAATACTTCTATTTGCAAATGGGGTGATACTGGGCTGGAAGATTGCAGTTCAGAGATCAATACCAGTGCTTCCTGAGGCATACTGAGCTTGGCAAGGGGATACTTGCTGCCAGTCTCCAAAGCCTGGAAAGTAAGATGGTAAGCAGTTTGCGCATTCTCAAAAGAAGACAGATAAGGACTTCTCTCTACAGAAGCACAAGACCAGCCCCCTCACAATCAGGGGTTCTGCAGCTGGTAGTTGCCCAGTTCTTTTAGGAACAGGCTTATTTGTAAGTGAGGAGTAGGACTTCTACTCTACATGTGGAAAGTCTATATCCTTTATTTGAACATGAAATATTTAACAGGAAACTGACACAATAAGACTTAAATCATGCCTCATTTGTCTGTGCTATTTCCAAATCCTGGACTTGTCTCATATCGGCTCAATTAGTCTCTGCTAAGCTAGAGGTTGGCTTGACATGATACATGGAAAAGAGTCAAGGATAGATATTAACCTCAGCTACATATTCCATCTTTATATTCAAGCTCCAGCTAATTGTAAAATCTCAGTATTCAGCCATAGATGTCTAAAATCTTACTTTAGTGAAAGACAAGATTTCAGTGAATAATATTCCAGGAAGAATTAAATGTTGGTACAATTCAAGCAAAAAAAAATTTGAAATAAGGAAATGAGGAATCTTATAGCAAAATCTTAATTTAAAAAAATAGTTTTAATGTATTAAAATGTGACTACCTGTTCTGCTGGCTGCAGACAGGAAATTCTTTAAAATTGTTACCATGCATTTGGTATGTCATTAGAAACTTCTCTGCATGAAGCTTCATATACTTCCATATTTTTCCCACACTGTAGGGAATTTTATACAAGTAGCCCTAACATAAAGTCTTTTAAGATGCTCTACAATCAGCAGAACAGGCTGTCACAGCCAGAACTGTGACATTAAATCCTCTACAAGGTCTGTGTCCAAGGTTTCTCAGACAGAAGCAACTCTGTGGCTATAGGAAGATGGTGGGTAATGGGAGGTGTCCTCTGGAAATTTAACATCTTTGGGAAAATACATAAAACCAGAACGACTTCAAAAAACCAAACCAAACCAAAACAGAATAGTGAAATTTGCAGAGATGTATCAGTAATCCCTAATGTGATCTGTTTCTTCAAGAAATCATCTGGTTTTTTATGTGCCAGAGTTTTATTTCCTCTAAAGTAAAGATACACTGGTTACAATTAAAGATACTACACTATAAATACAGAAGTATATGGCAGAGCAGTAAATTAGAGCCAGTAGTGCAAAGACAAGTGATCCCTCGGACAGTGGGATATTGTGCTCTAAGAAATTACTGCTACCGGCCTTTTGGCCATGTATGTCCCTTCTGCAATGGCAGCTAGCGACTTCTCAGAGATCTTAATGAGGCACGGAAAATTGTTGAGATGACGGAAGTTCCTCTTAAAATGCACATGCATTCTTGCAGCAGGGACCTAGCTCAGGAGTCTGGGAAAGCTTTTATGATGGTTTCATAGGCAGGAGGTGGAGTTTGTGTGGAGTGGCAGATGCGGAGGCTGTTATTAGACCAGTGGAATTCAGGTTGACTTAAGCTGTTGGTGGTGCTTCCCACAAGGGTTGTGGTGGTGTTTGTGGGAGTGAGGGTGATCAGCTGACTGTTTGTCTCCACAGGGAGGGGAGGACACTGCAGGAAAGGGTGGAAGGTGGATGCACGGAAGCTTGACTTCCTGGGGAAAGAATTGGCTTGCTCCAGGGAGGCTTGCCGCTGGAAGGTGAGGCTGGCCAGGCTGAGGTTGCTCCGACGTTCGCAGCTGCTGTTGCGGTAAAATCCAGTCCTGCCAGTAGTGTGGCCATGGGAGGAGGGTCTAGATCGACGGCTGAAGGCTGAGGAGCTCCCCTGGGAAATGTGGGCGCTAGCTCTACGACGAGACAAGCAAGTGAACAATGCCCAGATGACCCCTCCAATCACCAGTCCAATCACCATGGACACTGTGAAGGCTATTGTTATCTGTTCTGAAAAACAGCAAAAATACACAGCAAAATTACTTCATTAACTCTGACAGATTTCCTGCTAGAAAATGAATTGAAGGTGGTAGCCTCCTTAAAAGATGAACAAACCCTAAGATACATATATGTAACACATTAACTTTACAACACAAACACAACAGTTCAGATTGCTCTCACTATATGGTGGTTTTTCTTTAATTCGCATAATTGAGCAACATTCAGAAAGTAGCTTGCATTTAATCTCAGTTTCTGTACCAATCCAAGGGAAAATTCTTTAGTCTCTCCTAGAATCAGCCACCTACCAGATCCAAGGTATGCCATAAAACTATCAAACTTTTGCTTCTGTGGGCAATATGAGGTGAGGATTTATGCAAACTGGTCATTCTGTTCATAGATGCTTATGTTCTATGTGTACGTGTTTGCAAACTCACCTTTTACAACAGTGATGTAGCTTCTGCCATGCTCCTTATGGAGAAAGCCTTGTATTTACATAAGAACACGTCCCAGCCTTTTACTGCTGAGTAACAGATACTTTAAATCCTCAGAGTAATTAATATAAATTCCTATATCCTAAATGATTATGGTCAAAGATAACCATTAGTAATACTAAATCTCTTGGATACTTCCCATCCCCAATAACCACTTTAAAGATATATTAATCTACCATTAAGAAAAGTACATTTCTAGCTGTTTTATAAACAGTTTGAAGAATTAAGAGACTTGAAAACAAAAAAGAGCATGGCTAGGATTGTTTTCTCCCCCACACAGTTACACAGTGTAGATGAATAAGATTTTTTCCTTGTGTATCTCTAAGAATAGGACAGTTCTTTCAGAAAACTTCACTTACTTTTGCAACTGAGCACCAGATTTATTGCTGTCCTAAAAAGCTTGGAGGTACATTTGTAATCCTGGATAAAGCCTGAAATGAATGCAAAACCTTTATAGAAATCCTCTCAATATTCAAGAAGGGATTGTATCTCAAACAAGAAGGAACACTATGTTGACTGCTGGTGGAGCAAAGGGTAAACGATTGAAAAAGAGCCATGAGACAGCTTGAAACATGTTTATTTTGCCTGTGCTGTGTTATCATGTTTGTGAAGCATTTCTGTTAAAAAGGAAGCCATTAGACAGAGAAAGGTGAGTAACTTCTATAACACACAGAAGCGCAGGGCATCTAATACTGCCTGGCTGATCACCGTAGCAGAAGGTAGTAACCCCAGGAGTGGGATGCAGATATTAGAGCACCACAAAAGCTCTGAATTTATGGTGCTACACAAACAGTTGTTTCCAGAACCAAAAAATAAAAAATACCAAGTTTGAGATGTGGGAATTAGCTAAAGCAGGTACTGGAGAGACAAAGAGAGTGAGTGGCCCAAGGGCCAGCTATGGAGAGAAGCCGGCACACCGCAGATGGAGAGGAGAGATGCCAGGCACAGACAGTGGGCCCACTTACAGGCAGAGGCACCCCAGTATGCACCAACAGATACTTTTGTTTAAGTCAGGCCTCGGTGACTAGCAAGGCTTAAACTTAGGGCAGATCACCGCAGGAGGGAGAAAGCAAACATTTGCTTTCCTTCCTGCACGGGAGATCTAGGTTATTATCGGTACCATTGCACTTCAAGAATTAGTTGTTATTACCTTTCTTATCTACCTTCTTACTTTCTCCAGTGAAAAACTGTTAGCTATGTGATTTATACTTGCAGTTGGGGAAAATTAGCTCCTTGATCAGCAGAAAATATAGCATACAATTTTCACAGGTTTCTGGGTGGGCACTCCAAGCAGCATTAAATCTGAACCCAGCCCTTGCTGCTGCCCATCAAACGCTGTCAGAGGGACAGTATATTCACCCAAAAAGCGTTTGCAGATGTGGTTCTAGACAGGACCGATGTAATGAATTACTGGCATCACCATGAATCTGCTACCCAAGTTTATTCACCTTATATTTTTCAGGATACACTTTAAGTTCCATAAGGTCCAGAAAATATCAGCTCTAATTAAGCCACTGTTATTTTGGATGGCTGTGTTGTTGCTTTGGATGCCTACTATTGCTTGCTTGTAACCTCAACATTCAGATAGGCTTCTAAAAATTATCCTGTTCAAATGGGAAAATAAAGCAAAGACTAGAGAGGATAAAGCATGGGATATTGTTGAAGAGCACTGCTCCCTTTTGGGAATGCTTTGTTGTCTTTTTGTTCACAAGTGGACTATATTTGATGTGAAATGTATCTTTTTCTCATTTTTGCAGCTAAGAAACTCTTGACTGGGCATGCCAAAGTCAAAGGGCGTTTGGTCTGCTTTCTGCAAGAACCCACAGGCAGCATCCAGCACTACAATTCCTGGCTGCAGAGCTTCATCACCAGAAGCAGCCTTCTGACAAACTCATCATGATTGTGCCCTTTATAAAATGTCTTCAGAGACATGGCAGGCTTTATTGCACCCCTTTTCATCAGGAATAGCTTATTATGCCATTTTAATGGATTTAATACATTCTGTTATTGCATGTTCCTACTCATACTCCCAAAGGTGGGAAGAGAGACGCAAGACTTGGCTGCCTCCAGTTAAGTAAATCTCACAGAGTGTCCTAAAGACAGCACTTCCCAAGCACTAGAGCTGAAGTCTGAGTACCCCTACTCCTGCCCCTGTATGGCTATGGGAAAGTAGAGCAAGAACTAATCCTCTCTTAGTCTAATTTTTCTTCACCTTGGCTGGAATGCTAGTTATGTTATTATATTTTGAGACTGTAAATGGGTCCTCCAGGCACGGGGGTCTGTGCTGCCACCTGATATACCTGCTCCGGTTTGGGCTTCCAGCTCAGCAGGGAGGAGGTGAAGGGTATCTCTGCGGGGCTCAGAAGCCGTGAGTATAAGCAGAAGCACAGCGAGCAGCACAAGCATACCAGGCTCTGGGGTTGCCACACGTACTGTGGTGAGGCTTTGTCCCTTCTTCCTTCTAGCCATAATTTTCACCACCTGCATAATCAAATCAGCATTTCACACTGTTAAAAGCAGATGAGGGAATTGACGGAAGTATCGAGTGCAGCTGCTCAGTCCTTCCCACGTGCTGTTCCCCTGTGCTGGAGGTACAGCACAAACAATTATCCCTTTGGATAATGTCTTCCTTTGCTTTAACTTCTTTGATTCTTTTTTTTTTTTTTTAACCTCTATATATGAATGCAAAACTAAAGGGTCGAATTATTCCCTGGGGAAACTCAGCTGGGTTTTACACTGACTACTGCAGTTGCCATATAGTACCCCAAACGCTCTCATTTCCATTTGGACCTACACTTAATCCTCTTGGTTCTTATTATAGAAATATCTCTTGACCCACTGGTTACTGACCCTTTATTCGTTCTAACCTCAGATTCTACCTGACTTCAATGGGAAATGTGGGTCACACTAATAGGCCAAAATTCCCTCTCTGCAGAGCATAAACTTAAGTGAATAGTAATTTAGTTCTAAAAACGTATGTTGAAGAATTGTAAATCTATGCCCATTGATTTCCTCTTTAGAAAGCCCAGTGATCACAGTCCTGAGCTACATTGGAGAAAATACTACCAAACAGAGAAAAAGATCAAAGGCAGAGTGGGACTTGCTGCACCTGGGATTTTAAGGGGAACAGCTGGCTTTCACAGTTGTTTTTCTCTTCCTTCATCTGAGCAGTGCTAGGGCAGAACGAGCCTTTCAGGAGAATCAGAGCAATACTGACACAAGGTGTCTCCCAAGGAGCCATTATAGTGTCTTAGTTTCTGAGAGTTATGCATGTCATGCTGTCCTCTACTTATAAGGGGGAAAAAAATTTTCACATTGCCTACTCTATTTGATTATGCCATAACCAAAAAGATTTGCTACCCCAGCTCAGTTGATTTTCCCCATTCTCACCTCTAACACCAGCTGAGGTGAAGGACAGAGGGTATTTTTAACAGTGCAGGGCAGACTTTGAGGTACAAAGACAGAAAAAAGCTAAGGAAACAAAGCCACTGAATACTTTACCTACATCACTTTTCTTATCTATAGTACTTCCAATGCGGCCATGCAAAAAAGGTTGAATGTTCAGAACCCACAGTAACTTCCATGACTTTGGGATGTTATGCCAATTTGAACAGCAGGCAGCACATGTCTGTCAGCCTCACACCTGTCCAGACCAGGCAATTCCTTCTGAAGGCTCTCTATTCCCTCCTTTCTGATTTCTGCATGCAGTGTTAAGCAAATGCAGTGCTACAGGTTTGTAGAGAGGATTATTGCCTCTGCCACGCAAAGCTTTTTTTTTGTGGCAGCTTTCTCTAAGGCTTTCATAACTTTCCATGAGCAGTATATGTGAAGTGTTAGTATATATCCTATCAAGCTGATATCCTGTACCAAGTCCTTAACACTCTATAGAATCCACACAGGAGAAATTTGGACATGTTATTAGTAAAGATGATAGACTGGCTGATAAGGTTCTTTCCCTAGTTATGATCCTGAAACAAGTTCTTCCATCCAGCCTGGAGATCAGTAGCAAGGCCAACCAAATGGGGGCCCATACCAATCTGTAAGCCTTCTGAGAGGTAAACGACATTCTTCCCTTCCTCACCTTGGGGTATTCCTCCCACAAAATTAGCAAGACTGTCCCTACCTAGACTTGTCAGCCCCTGGATCAACCAAAATCTTCATAAAATAGATTTGCTTTTTGTGATGGAGGATCCTGCCTCTATCATGGAGCTTGGCAGGTTCCTTGCAGACATACTCAGGACAACCTCTTATTTCTATGAGGGTTTTATTTTCTTTTCATGTGTATGGAGCACATTAGATAGCAATGCATCCCTTTGAATCAAAACACATTTGCACTGAGGATTCATTTTGCCAAGGAATCTCGCTCTTGCCCGCATCTCTGCCTGTGATGGGCTGGAACAGAATTCTGCTCCCAGAACTCAGGAAATCCTTGGGACTTGCATCTTTCCTATAGCTTTGTGATAAATTCCTCAAGGTGTAAAATTACAACAGGCACAAAATATTCCTTACTCCTTATTCACAAATACATACATTTGTAAACTTTTCAGCTGGCTAAGTATCTGAATGAATAGCAGTACCTTTCAAAATGATGTAAGAAGCAGATTCAGTAAGAGCATCTCAGAGCAAGAACCAGGACTGAGGAAGATGGGACAAAGTACTAAATGCAGGGAAAGAGAAATGGAAAAGCATCTTTTAGTCAGGCTGTGCACACATGACTTGAATTTGAAATGCATCTTTGTCAATAACAGCTAATAAAGCACCAATTTGCTTTCCAAGCGTTTGTTCTGCTCATCCTACTGCTAAGCACAAGGAGGCAGAAAACACCCATAGGCTGAAATGATACCTACACATTGGATTTGATTTCTGGTGGGTGACTTTCAAATATTACAATCTTCTTTATGTTTGGAGCTGTTAATTTTTTCTTGTTGATTTATTGAAAGAGAAAAAATTAAGTAGTTTCTAGTAGCTATTAGAAGGGTAAGGTAGCTTGTCAGTCAAGAATGGCATTGTTCAGCATTCAAACTCAGCTTGCTATAGGGATATTTTACTCGTGTTACATTAGAGTAAGATTCTGTTCATTTACTTCAGCAACAAAAAGCAATTTTCCCATTTTTCTTTTCTTCCATCTGCCCCAAACTAGTATGAGGCATTGTGCACCTGACACCAAAATTATTCCACATGGGCTTCAGCAAGCTTGTATGCAGAATGTACAAGCTTATTGATTTCAGCTGTATTAGCAATGAGAAATATGAGAACATACCACCATGTTGTATAGTGGAAAAGAGCTATTTTTATGATTTCAATCAAAATTTTAGAATTCTAAAATGTATTTCCATTTTAATTATTTCTTTCTCACATTTTTATGAGTTCTTTTTCCTTCATGTGATGTCATATGCCAGTAACTAAAAACTTGACTAAGTTAGTAAGCATTCCTCCCCCTACATGCATACACTTGTGCACACACACATTGCCTTGACCCAAAGCTGAAAAGCCTTGACAACTGGTAGAGTTTGATCTCAGACATGGAAAAATCCAGCTCACTCTCTATCTCACCCTATGTTTTTCCCTGAAATGAAAGCTCCGTGACAAAAGCTGGTATAAAAACCATGCAGACTAGTATGGGAATTCATGCCTGAACATTGCACAGCTTAACGCAGAGCACCAGCTAGTGTATTAAAGCACGAATTGCATTTTACGAATGACAAATTTAGTAGCCTGACTAGTAAGAATGGTTCAGATACTGTTTTACAAGAGTCTCAGTGTCTCAGGTTTCAAGTGAGGTTCATGTAAGTCATCAGCAGATGTACATAATGCAGCCTCATTTGTGCAAAACCAAGCAGGAGCTGCCAGGATCCATCAAATTGTGAACAAATTCATATGATCTTCCTAAAGCTGTAGCAAATGTACATCTCCATGCTGGACAGGCTGCAGCTACTCCTCACACATCCTGAGCAGGAAGTTTCGAAAGGAAGAATACCCCGGGCCCAAAGAGACACCACTTTTTCCCACCACAGAAGGTCTGAAGTGATTTGAACTACTTGGAATTTTATGCCAGTTCCACCAGCTCCAAGAAAACTTAGTTTAAAGCTGGGGCTAGTATCAGTAGCCAACTCATGTGCTGCTGTTGTCATACTGAGTTCAAAAAAGCAATTTCTCTGTAACTGCCAAATGTTGACATGACTCTCTTCCCAATCTTTGTCACTAATTGTATTAGCAAAACAGCCTCTCCTTAATCATTTGTAGGCAGTCCATGATTCAGTTGGCTGGGTGAATCAGTTGCCATGTAATATCAACCAGCTGTGATCTTAGTCATGGCAAAAAAATTAAGAAAGGTCACACACAACGCTTATGAGAAGAATGAGAGTGACAGGCTACAGCACAAGGCAGTTCAGGTAGCTGTGACATCCAGAAAACAAATGGACAAGAATGGTGGCATCTGGAAAAGAGAATCTGTGGGGAAAAGAAAAAAAAAAGCTTAAAGAAAATCAGACTGTGCAGGACGTGAGAACCAATAAACAAAAGAAGATATGCTGTCAGAAATGTCAGTGCTCTGCATTGAAACATAGCTTGCTAAGGGGATTTGGCCTGTGCTAGAGTGAGATTCTTTTCTGCAGCAACAGAGTAATTGTCCCACTTTCCCTAATAAGTAAACAGTTTTTTATGTCCACTGCAGAAAAATTGAAAAGTTTACTGGGTTTAAAATAGAGTGAAGGAAATAAAAAAATCTGTTCCAGTCTGTGAGGGCAGGTAAGAACTATATAGATAGTCCAAGTAAGTGGTGCATATACCCCCATTAAAGATTTTAAAAACCACTATCAGTCAGGTGTTGTTGTAAAATAGTTAATCCTGTCTTGAAAGAAGGTAGAAGAGATGACAGCTCAAGCTCCATACTGACATTATTTTGTGCAGTTTCTAAGACTTTTTTTGATCAGGTAAGTGAATAAGCTCTGGAAGCATCTGAAAAATTATTAAGTAAATTACAAGGGGGAAAAAAAAGCCATTTGGGCCCTTGCATTAATTGTCCGTTTGACATGAGGAGGGCACGGCTGTTTATTAGAGGGTTAACTTCACAAACGAACAACCTACCGAGGAACAAGATTGCCCTCTGCTGGAAATTTATGCTGGAAAGCTAAACAATGCATAAAAGACCTTAATTCTAATAAAATAGGGTGTAAGAAAAAGCTAACAAGAAATATTCCCATGAAAGATTACAGAGACATTAATAATACCTCAGAAAAAAAACTCTGAATAACAGTGCCATAAAATCTTAAGACTAGCACTTGCAAAGGCATTGAAAGTAAGGTAGAATGAAACACAGCAAAAGTATTCAGTAGCTTAGTGAAGTAAAGTTTGTACAGCTTTGTGGCTTTGTGCAAATATCTGTCCTGATAGAGAAGCATGAGCTTCTCTTAAATTTGTATTTCTCAGCATCCACAGTGATGTGCAGAATGATGTCCATGCACCAGAGTACATTTGCTTTGTTTGCTAATACCATAACTCATTGAGATAAAAAGACAGAAGAGTGGAATATGCCATCTCAATATCCCACAAACCACCTCAGAATTAATGATGTTCCCTTGATATTACTGGCAGTTGATTTTTACTGGAATGACAAATAAAGAGTAATTGCAATATTCAGAAGGAGACATCTAAGATAGAGATGTCAGCATGTTTAATTTAATGCCTTTAGCATAACTATATAAAACAAAGCAAAGATTCTGTTATGCAGACAGAGATAGAAACTCTGTTACTCCGTGGTTTTGTTATGATTCCTAATGCATTACAAAGACAGTAATATAATTTTGATCTTTTCTGCATGTGCAGCAAACAATCATCTGGCAAGGCTTTCTTAACAACCTCATAAAAACTGAGCACAGGCCTAAGCTATATGGCCTCTGCATGAACCTAAAGCAAATAGTAAATCACAATTTTCCACAGTGCAATATGGCATTATAGTTATTATTAATTGATAAGATTATTTTACAGAGCCCGAGAATAAAATAATTTGCTATATGAACAGAGCATGAGTGACTGGAGCGAAATCTTAAAATTAACTAGGATTTCCTAAAATTCTTAAAATTAAGGAGGAAATACCAAAGTATGTATGATATGTTTGAGAAAACAGAATACATCCAGGATTAGAACAAAGCACACATTTTTCAGGTTACTGGGAAGACCGTAGAGAAATGAGTACACCCTCATCCCTCACAGTAATTTTGTGGTCTCTGGTCTGAGAAGAGCCTGCCTGACCCAGATGCAGCTTCAGGTGGAGCTTGTCCTTACTGTGAGGAGCCACAAAAGGCCAAGAAGTATTTATACTAAAAGTCCAAGTTTTATCAGAACATAAAGTAGAATATTTTAAAAGAGAGAAAACTCATTGTGCGATAGGCACAATATGAGTATCTTGAAATACTAGGTATACCAGAAATAAAAATTGCATTTCAGCCTGCCTAATAGTACATCCTCTACACTGTAGTTCTCAAAGCCATGCTTTTTGGAAGTGCTGCAACCTCTGCACATTTTCCTCTGGGTCTCAAGCGTCTCCTTCCATCACCCGAGAGGCAGGACCTTGTTTCTTCTCCTTGTCCTTAGCTGTGCAGTCTCTCTCCCTCTGCAACCTGTTGAGCTGCTTCACAGGAGAGGAGCAGTCTTCCCTTCCCAGTTCCATCCCTCTTTGTCGCGGTCTGGTTGCAAGCGTCCGTACCACCTCCCACTTACATTCCATTTTAAATGTACATCATTTATTAACATAGAAAAAATGAATGAAACAGATATGAACAACATAGTGTTTTGGCAGCAGCTGAAGGAAATCCATTTGAGCCCAAAACTGTATTTTCTCAGAAACAGTTTTTAGACACAGAAATATACTACCTTTGAAATACTGCCAGAGAGTATTCTGTTGACAGGTCTAACTTGTGTAATGATTGTTCAAAAACGGCTATTAATTTAAAATAGTGTTTAGTGTTCTATTTACAGTTTCATAATTTTTTGAGATCGCTAAAACTAGGGCCTTCTTCAGATGAAAATTAAGAAAGTTGCATGAAGTTGAAGAATAGGAGGAAGAGGAGCTGTTGGTGAACTGTTTGTCTTGAGTCTTGATTTTACTTTGTGCTCTTCTTTTGTAGTTCACAAATTTACTTATGGTTGTGGATATCTCATTCCATCTCCATGCTTCAGATTAAACTTCTGTATAAGGAAGATGACACTACTCACAGCCACTCATTTGGCTCACAAAAATTTTGTCCTCTAGTTAAATGAGTCACAATGGTAAAATGGGGAGTTGTGTATAAATACAGGGCATTTTGGTTTTACAAGAAGAACTGAGGCAGAACAACTGCACCTGCAATGTGCTGAGACTAAGTCATCTCAAGCATCTTAAGCAAGGTTTGTCCTAGGGAGAAAGCCCAACACCAAGCTCCTTCTATTATGTGACAAACTCACATGCCAATACATTCACTGGTGTGGTGCTTGGAAGAAATTCATTTCCTACATAAAAGATTTCGGTATTTGGTGGATGAATAAAGAATGATGCTCCTGGCAGCTCATGTGGGAATGAGCAGCACCACATACTCAGCCAATACAGTAGGTGTAATTGCCAAAATGTGTATGTACTGTGTGTTTCATTAATATTTAAATAATACTCTGAAGAT
The DNA here is from genome assembly GCA_033124195.1 of Coracias cyanogaster. Taxonomy (NCBI): domain Eukaryota; kingdom Metazoa; phylum Chordata; class Aves; order Coraciiformes; family Coraciidae; genus Coracias; species Coracias cyanogaster. The sequence goes on along the minus strand of JAVSBS010023667.1, from coordinate 20,275 downwards.
CTGTATCCTTCCTGCTAAAGATTGTTAAGCATTTGATAAATCAATGGCTATAGGTAGGGTGGGGAAGCAGAAAAGAAGCAGTAATTAGGGTGCCACAAAACACAGCCTGAGGGTGACAGACTCCCTTTAAAAGAGTAATTTATATACAAGGAAGAAATCGTGCTCTGAATAGACAGTGTGCAAGAATGGCACTGATCTCTTCATGACATAGTTTGTTGCTTTCATCCAACTACAGTAATACTCTTTTCTTTGGCCTTGCTAGAACAAGGTTCCCTCATTAATATCTACTTTTATCTCTCTAACAAGCCTGCACATGAGATCTTGGAATGGATTTAGATGTTATCTTCCTAAATGTAAGGTTGGACTATTGACATAATCCCCTTTGCTTCAGTAATGGAAGTGATAACTTTCACATGCTTCTCAAATTTTTTACTTAACTGATAGTAAAATAAGCATAATAGTATTTAATTTTGAATAGTTTGATCCTTCTGGCCCTTGAGAAGCCAGTATATGATTTATCTGGTAAATTTTTATGTAGGGTTCATAGCAAAAAATAGTAGTCTAGCAGCTGATATAAAATGGTACCTCCAAATTCTAGCTGGAAAATAAAACACAGCATAAGGCTAAGACATAATTCTGTCTCCTGGAAAAATCAGCATGGGCAGAGTATGTTTAGATTTGACATATGACCTTTATTTGACCTGTCCTTGATGGAGCAGAGAGGAGGTGCTGTCTTCCTACAAGAGTTTGGCACCAGCTTAAGTAGCATTAGAAGGTGCAGTACAGCATCTCTTGCTTGGCTGCTGCAGGCTTTCTGTAGCAACATTGGAAGACAACGAAGTGCACAGACACAGCTGCTCCAGCAAACAGTATGGCCATGTGCATAAGACATCCAGCTGAAAAGCTGCATACAAATCAACCCTTCTCAAACACAGCTGAGAGGGGACAGATATGGTATATCCTGAAGCTGAGAGGGGGAAGACAAGCAATGCCATCTTTTTTTATTATATCACAAGTCATAGACTTACTTCTTGTTTGGCGTAATAATATTTCTGGAGGACTTTAGAGGAGGTGCTGGGGACCCTGAGAGTTGCTGAGGAATTTGATTCACTGCTGTCTTGTTGCCACTGAAGGGCTGATGTTTAAACACAGTCACTACCATTGCTAACCCCTCACCATCGCATGCTACCTTTTATCTTCCTTCAGTTAAACCCACATCCTTGTTGCTACTAGCACTATTTATATGAAAGCTGTGTCCTCTTTGAGTCACTGGCCCAGGCTGCTCTGCTGCTGCCTTGTGACACATCCCAAGTCAGCTCACACCGTGATCATGGGAACTGGAAACAGGAAGATCTTCTGATGACCTTGACCTGGTAGATAGGACAATAACCCTTTTCCTTGTAGAGATCTTGACAGGTTCAGACAGTATATATTGGTCTCTCTTGCCCCAGCAATACTCTAGCTACCATGATCATTATAAAAATTTTGTAGAATTCTTAAATTAGCTTCTGGCCATTTGAGCACGTGCAAAGTGATTTAATTATGTGACATTTTCTACATCTCTATTACAGGATTTTCAGGTGGATCAGTGTCTCATCTGAAGGGGAAACAAAGAGATTGCCTTTAGTCAAGGCAAGTCTCTGTTGCTTCAGAAGACATGCAGCAAAAGATAGGGCTGGGCCTAGGAGGATGAACAACACTATAGCCAACACCAAGAGCTAAGGAAAAAAAATCTGTCTCTGTCCCTATATAGGTGGAGCTAAGTTTTACCAGTGTTGCCATTGTTTGGCTTTGTGTACTATGTTCTCAAGGTCTGTCTGAGGTCCTGGTGTGTGGCATTTTTAACAGACAAAAGCAAACCTGGTCCCTGTCCTAAAAGCTGCTAAGCAGTATAAGATTTTCACAGTCCTGATTTCTGCAAATTCGTCATGCAGATACAGTGCAATTACTCTTCATCAGTATAAAAAAAACTTAGTCACTCAAGTGAAATATTTGGTTAAGTTATCTGGAAATACAGCTTCACTATTAAATTTGTGACATCATGCAACATTTCACTGAGGAGCAGGAGGGAGGGCTTGCAGGTATGCTAGATTTAAGACTGGTAATAAGAAAGGAAACATTTCAAGAATTTAGCATTACAGTAAAGATCTCATTGTCTTTCATTGTGCTGTTTAAATGTATCATATTTTATATGTGTGGTGTACGTCTGCTCCTCAGATAAAGGAACTTGAAAAAAACTCAGTTTGTTTATAGAAGCAAAACCAGGACTGGCTTTCTATCTGATTCTGTGTCACATTTTACCTCATCATCTTTCTCATGACAACATTCCTATGAAGCAGCACAGGGAAGTTTTCTCTATTTTTCAAATAGGGACCTGAAACACGTCCCTAAACCATCTGTCTTATCTTCTAGAAACCCAGCTAAAAGTCTGTCCCCCAGTATGCTTATTTCCACAGACATATTTTGGAGGATCCAACCTGCTCTAAATTCAAGTTGATCATGGGAAAAGAAAATCATTCTAGTTTCTCAGTGAATTTGGGAAGAATCAATGCATATTATTCCATGTTACAATCCATACCTCATGAGTCTGAACATATTTTGAAGACGACAAAAATTTTGTGCGGTGTTGGCAGGTTTCTTACAAGAGGAGTGGGAGAAGGCTTTATGTCACCATTGCCTTTACTCAACACAGTTACACAGCCACCAAGCTAGGTATGCTTGCAGGTGCATTATTTGGTAGAATTGGGAAAATCTGCAGCCCCAAGGATGTGGCCTATCTGTACCAGTTGGACACAAAGGTGTATAAGCATACTATACCTCTTTCTACACTATACCTTATATTATACACTCACACCATCCACAAAACTAGGTATTTCTAGTGCAGATATTTTGCACACATTTTAGAGGAGTAATGCTCTAATTAGGCCATCGGATCAATAACTTCTGGGCTAAGAAACAGGAGAAAAAAGTCTCCAATGCTATATTTTTCCACAAGTTTTCCTAGCCATTTCATCCATTGAATTTTGAGAGTTTTCTGACTAAACTTGGACATGCATTCCTCCTTTCTATTTATTATTTTATGTGTTAGACTACTTTTATATTATATTGTCCAAATTCACATGCCATTGACATATGGATCACCCCTTGGTCTGATAACATTTGCTGGGACCAATCTGCTCCTTTCCCTCTCACTCAGCATGAATTGATGAATTGGGCTGGCTTTTAATATTTATTCTTATTGGGTAATCTGATCTATTAGTTATATATCATTTTAACTAAATAAAAAAAGGCAATGAGGTTAAAGAAATTCAAATTTGACAAAGTCAGTTATCACAGAAATACAATTTTCATGTATTATCTCTAGCAGTACTATGAATAGAGAACTGCTTACTTAGTCATCAAAAATACACTGTGGTGTTTTGGGTTATGGCAATACTTCTATTTGGTCACTAAAATGCTCTATCCTCATGTTCAGTCCCTGTTTTCTGAAAAGGACAGTGTCCTACTACTTTGGATAAGCACTGGAATGAATTATTGCTTAAAACACTAGAGCAGGACTGCATCATGTGGTTGGAAGAGAGTGTTTTGCATCTCCCTCTCATAGGGGCTGCTCACAACAACAGGAGCCTGTGAAGTCTGAAGTTGTCTGACTCCAGAAGAGTGATTTCAAAAGAAAGAAGCTCACTCATACACATCCCATTTCAAACTTTTGCAGGTATCAATGATCTAATGTAAAGACTCTGCAGAAAGCAGTTATATCTCCTGTGAAGACATTTATTTCTTGTGCTATGAGCTCTTACAATGTGTGATACTTTGCCAAGTATTGCATTTTTAAAATCACTAGGGTTTTCCTAAACACAGAGAAGTGTGCCTGAATCCAAGGCTCTAATTTTGTCATATTTTCTTCCTACTTTGCTCCACTTCAACCCTGAAGGTTGCCCCTACTAAGAAAAAATCTCCAGTGGTGTAGAACACCTATAAGTGGCTTTATGTCTGCTCTATCAGGAATGCCCAGTCTACCAGGATAAAGACCCTCTGGGGTGCTCTGGTTTATGCTGGTCTTTTCTAGCCATCAAACTGGGAAGACTAGTAGCCTGGTAGAAGCTACCACTGCCACATATACTCTCAAGTGCTCCACGGCTGTCTCCAGATTGCAGGCTTTCTGTGTCCACATCTCCAGCAGGACAGCTGAGGCAGCTCCCAGAATGTTTAGCTACTGCTAAACCTACACTGGAAAGGTATAATGTGCATGAAGAGGACCAAACAGAATGCAGAGAGACCAATCAGTGGGTATGCTGGAAACGTGCTGACACAGTCATCAGAGTGGAAACCAGCAAGCTTAACCTGGTCACCACACAGGTAGCCAAATGCTTTTTTTCTCACTTGCAAAGAACTGGACTGGATTTGCTGCTATTTCTTCTACTGTACCATGGCTACCACACATGAGGGATCTCAGAAGAGAGATCAGGTCCCATGGCTGTCTAGGTTGGACATTCCTGTGTTTGACAGTTGTGTTACAGTTCATGTCAGTTCATGCTGACCTTCACAAGTAGTATTTCAGTTCATAAAGGGAATGACACAAAGTCCTTAACCACCATTATTGCTACACCAGTAACATAATAACACAATACAGTGTTAGATGCTAGAATATGCTTATCCATAATGACCATCTTTTCCAGCAGACTATATAGTCTGACCTCTTTCAAGCAAACAGACACATTTTAACAAGGAGAAGACCAGTGAGTTGAGGGAGAGACAGGGCAAAATTTGGCATTATATTTAAAAACATGAGCGCATTTGTAGCTTATAAAGTCAAGTAATGCTTAAAGTATAAATTCTCAACCTTAAAATGCTGGAGGGCAGCTGATATATGGCCTTGTTTCCACACACTGGACAAGTAACTCCTTGGATTCTGATTCCCGAAAAGGAAAATGGTCCTTAATGTTTTTAAGGTATTGAATTGGAATGTTGTATTTTTTAAATAGATACCTGAGTAAAATTAGACTGAAGGATAGTCCAAGTATATGTTGATTAATATCTACTTACACTTTTTCTCTCTACTGCTGTTGTATTGATCAAATGTTCTATTTAAATTAGATTTCCTGATCTGAAAGTATAGTACTATCTGTACTGGAGAAATAGCATTGTCTCAAAGCCATTTATTGTGTTAAATTGTGTGAGACTGAAAATGCGTTTAGGAATTACAAGAAATGCACTCCTGGTTAAAATGGAAACATCTTTGCTCCCACTGTGAACTTACAAATCAACATTAACCCAATAAAGGCTATATTAAAACAGTAAAAAATGAGATTAGTAGTTGATGGATCAGTACCAAACCCTGAATTTCTCACTCAGCTATTGCCAGACCTCCTTTTGAAACCGTCTGCAGTCCCATGTGATACCAATTGTAATGAAGTTCAGCAGAGGCTGGCTTTAAGTGCTTCTCTTTCTGCCTTTGCTGAAGTACCATACTATGGATTCCCACTGAAAAGCAGAGTAGCTGCAGGTTACATAGCTTCATAGTAGCTGGCACCTGAAAGAGATGAGCTCCTGCATCCTTGCAGTAGCTCAAGCAACTTGTCTGAAATAGGCACATAAGTATACAAAGACTCTGCAACATCTCTGTAGTAGGGAACAGCTCTAGCAAAGTGAGACTCAGAATCCTGGTTTTTTGCTTGTGACACATTACACAGAGGATATTTGCTGATAGGGCCAGGAGCTCTGTCATTAAACATGAGTTTAAACCAGAAGAGGATGTTAATATTCCTTTTTTATCCCCAGATGAATTTATTTTAGGCCAGCAAAACTACTGTTTTCCTCATTTTACTCTGCTGCATAATTTAGCATTTAAAAAATGATGGTGGTGAAGACTGAATTCAAAAGAATTCCTGCAAGATCTGAAGCTATACATGTTATTGACTCTCCTGGCTGTCACCAACTCTACACTGAGCTTGCAAAAAAGTGTGCTATTTTTAAAAAAATATTATTATTTGTTAAGATCTTTGTAGGAATATAGACAGAATATTTAGACTACATAGGCAATTCACACAGCATGACTTATATCAAGGTCTGTATATCTTGTTTTTATCTATACAGCTTTATTCATGCACCTTTCCACTAGCCTGGAACAGTTGTAAAAATATTTATATGTGCTCATGCATAAATAAGTAGAGGACAATTTAGTTTGTTCATGGTTTTAAAATTCTCGGAGTCACTTTTAAGATACTATTGTGTGAAGTTACGACTGGAACCTGGATAGCTTTAGAAAACAGGATGCCTGTGTATTTTCCAGAGTAGGGAAGCTGCTGTTAGACAATAGATGGTTTATAAAATCGTAAGAGATTAAATGTCATTATGAATAGTTGCTTTAACAATTTTTACAGCATTTATGTCTTTCTCACAATATTAGTCCCTCTCAGGAAACTTTTGCATGCACATTGAAGTTTACACTTTGGCCAAGTCCAGGGGAGCTGCTGAGACTTCACACATGCATAGAAAAGGACCTGTACCTTGGTAAGCCCACCACTCACAGCACTACATGGTGGGTGGCTTAGAAAAACAGTGAAACAGCCTGTAAACCACATCCTAAAAAATCACAGTTTCAAGCACTGCATTCTCATCTAATAAAGAACTCCATTCTATTTATATCTGTTACGTGTAGTTTTATTTTATCCTCAGGTCATGTGTCTCCAAGGATGTCAAAAAACACACTCGTATCATTTTAAGTGAAGTTTCCTCACAGTGAGCTTGTGTCAGTCATTGTCTTCTGACACAGACTGTACAGTGTCCCTCCCTAGTCTACCACGTATCATATAACTACAGGAAAGGAAGAGGAAATGCTATTAACTCCTCTAAAGTCTGTCAGAAAAATAAGGAAAGCCAAAAAATCATCTTCCCTTTCCAGGACCGCACAAGCTCCTCACAAAAACCCAAGCTGTGAGATTAATCTGCTGTCCGAGAATAAGCAAAACAGAGGTGACCAGGGCTGGGTATATTATTAGTCCTTGGCAAGCCAGGTGGGCAATGCTGGTGGAAGGAGATGCTGGCCCTTTCAGCAATAAGACAGCTCATGCATGTCCTGCTCTGTATTGGAGAATCAGGGCTTGGTGCTCCTGGAGAAATACCTTAAATGGAAAGACAGGGTAATGGCAGTACCAGTGGCACCACCTGCATGCAATATGCTGTGGAGTTTGAATGCTCAATTCTTAGCTACTTTTTTGACTCTTCATGAAACAGAGAATACCTTGTCCATAGGCTAGGCAGTACAGCTTATGAAACCTTAGAGTTTCATATAACTTTGCTGCTTCTTGTGTATGTTTCCATGGCAGTGAAGCAAT
>JAVSBS010023667.1:0-12928 GCA_033124195.1 Coracias cyanogaster | reverse complement strand
AATGTTTTACCTCAGAATAAAGGCAAATCTTCAATAACAAGGGGCAGAACCTTTTACACAGGGATTCTTAAAGTACATGGTTTTGAAAGCACTTCTGTTTTTCTTCTGAAAGAGCCATTTCAGAATTACATGTAGTTCCACTCTACAAAAATGATAGTTATTCTTCAGAGTCCAGCAGACAACCTCCAGATAACAATAGACTCTGAAACAGTCATAACAGTATTTTTTCCTCAGTTAATCTGTAAGCATTACTCAAAGATGCCCAGTATCATTATCCTACTCTTTAGTCTAACACAAAAATGAAGTGAGTTGCTCATGGTCTTCCAGTAGGAAAATATGTGTCACTGCAGGAAACGTGGATGGCATTCAACAGATCCTTGTTTCTTATGCTAAGGAAATGAAGGAACCTCTTTAAGTCTTCCCGTATAGTTATTTTCCACTCTTTTCCCAGGGCATTTCTATGCAACCTAATTCCCATTTTGCTAATGCAGATTATTTTTCATTTTCAGACAGTGCATAGACGCTTGGAGGGGTCATTGCTCAATAGCAATAATGTAACAGACAAAACCAGATCATATGATTCACCCTATTACTAATACATGTTAATGTTAAACATAGCAAGCAAAAGAGCTTTTCGGAGGGAGAGGTTCTCTATAGCTGTTGCACAGAATCCCTTAGGATCAGGTCACTGGATCTAATTACCTTGAATGACTTTCAGTATAACATATACTTCTACTTCACACTCTATATGTTTCAGTTAATGAACTATTTCCAGGTTTGGATGAAAGAAAACAGTCATAATGGATAATAATTGCATTGGATAATAAAATGCAATGGAAAAAGTAAGGGAAATCTGATCATGAGGCACCACAACAGATTACAAATAATATTTCATTCTGGTGGAGTAAGAGTTTATTCAAAAGGTTGCAACATGTTAAGTTTTTGCTATCTCTTTTTCATCAGAAGATGAAGCAGATCATGTTTGCTGTGTAGGTACATCCATTAAACAGTTGAAAATGTCTACCTGATCTGAAACATACTGAAGTCAATAGACACCTTTTCAACTGACTTCAGTAATGAACTTTGTTAAACAATCAATTCTACACTGGCAGTTCCTGCTGTTTGGTTAGTTTAAAAACATGGTAAAACTTTTGACAAAAAAAACATTTAGAAAACAATCTTTTTCACTGCAAGAAATACAAATTCTATTCATTACTTTTTGCTTCCAGCATGAGGCTTGAAAGCATCTAGTTGTATTTTTTAATGCAATCACCAACAAATCTCAGCATCTACTTTAACAGTATTCTAGAAAGACAAACAAAATCCTTACCCCAAAACTTTGGTGGCCATATGATTGGAGAGTAAGTACTGTTTCTATCCATAACATCCAAATAACAAATACAGAATGGTATGTCCACAGAGGAGCAATGGGTTTCTGAAAGTTTGAGATTTAGCAGTAGAAGCAATGCTTTTGTGCTGCCAGGGAACTGTGTTGTTTGTCTGAAAGGAAGTGGATGTATCATGTTTCCTGCTTGTGGACTCAAATTAGCAAGCGCTTGCCTTATCTCAGAACACCACATGGTTCCCGAGACTGGGAAATAGTTTCCTTCTTGTAATTTCCTCAGCCAGAGCAAATTGACTTAGAACAATACCAAATCTCCTCCTTCTCTGAAACATGTTGAACCCCAAAATGTCCAGAGATAGAGAGATTAAAATTCCCTTCTCTTTCCTTTAATGATTTTCTATGTTGAAGACCTTTCTTAAACATTCAAAGCACTTGCATTCGATGGAAATTTTCAATGAGGAAGAAATGTGTCAAAAAGTTTTTAATAAACACCATTTCATTAGTATATTATTGTACGGTATGAGGATTGTTAAGTATTCACCATTGTTCCTCAGCTAGTTTGAGGAACTAGCTAGGCCTAACAGTGTAACTGTAAGTATTAATATTTTAATGAGTGTACTTCAAATTTCCTTTGCCAATTCTTTTCCTTTCCACACCCCATTCTAAAATATGAGTTCCCTGGAACACATATTTTGAGCTAATTGTTTGGGCAGTAATACAATGCAATTTGTAGGTACTGGTGCTAAGTATAATAAATAGCAATAATAACACCCCTACAGAAGAAAAAAAACAAGATACTTAGTAATAACTTGAAATAGAAAACAGCCAAGACACAGACACAGGATTAGTGGAGAATGTATGGGGATCAATAAAATATATGATTTTGTATTTATATTGGATTAATTCTTTAGGACCCGATTTTAACTATTTTCCTCTTACATATATTGCAGATTATTAATTTCCATAAACATTTTGCTGTGAATGTCAAACCTCTGCTGTCTGAAGAGTTGTATGAGGTTTTGTTTTGCCCATTGTTAAAAAAAAAAGATTCAGCTACACCTGAATTTTTCACAATGAATAGCGGGAGTCCCTAAAATTTAGGAATATTCCAATCTTAAGATCTGGATCCGGCATAATTTTCCTGTGGAATATTTTTCTGTTTTGTTTGAACTTTTTTGCATGAAACAGATTTTTAAAAATACTGAGTAAAGATAATCTGATGGTTAATAGATTAACATCTTACAAAGCTGGTGCTTAAAATGACGTATCCAAATACTGAGCTAAGCACCTGAACGGAAAAGATCTGATTTTCAGATGTCTGTGAACAAGATGCAGCTTGATAAGAAATTCTGGTATTTTTTACTTTAGTCAGGACACAGATATCAAAGTAGATGACAAAAATTAAATAATTCTATTACTAGGGTTATTTTTGTGCTCTAGGAGTAGATGGAAGTACAATAAAATTGAATTATTGTAAACTATAAAATGAAGAAACGGTGATTTTAGCTCATTGAACACCTTTATTGAGATGGTATTTGCAAAACAGAATGAAAATTGTTCTTAATCTAGTTGGAAAGTGACTGAGTTCAGATAGGGACACTTGTACAGTTAATTAAATCTTCCATGTTATCAAGTGTATGAAATAAGAGCCTTAATGTTTTGTGAAAAAGTCAACAGCAATGAGAAGTAGCATGACAGTTTCTTTTTGGACAGGATATTCCAAGATGGGAGTTCCCTCATTTTCCTCAGAAACAAACAACTGATATGGGCAACTGTGAGAAGCAGAAGATCAGAGAAGCTGGACCACCAGAAGTATTACCTGGGCAATACATGTGTAATGCTTATCAGGAAGTTGCAGCAAACAGAGTTTTAAATGAATCAAGGTGATGTGGACTTACAATGACCTGCTAAGCAGGAGGGTCTCTCAGATCAGTTTCAAACTCTCTTTCCACTATTTACTCTTGCAAGAAAAACAAAGAATTTCAAGTTTGTGTAACAGATAGTGTATGAAATCCCAAGATATCATAATTAAAATGGAATCTTCTTCTCCAAAAAGCTAAACCAGGTTGCTACATCATAAGCCTTATCTTAGCTTATTATTTCAAATATTAGACTAATTTTGTTTCTGTTCATTTTAATTCCAGGTGTTGCAATAATCTATTTTCTTAATAACTACTTCAGCTCTTTCATTTTTTATCTATTGAGAAGTATCTTTTCCTGAAAATAAAATCATCATAACTCAAGGTACACTCATGGATAAAAATTCTCATCACTATTCATTATATTGGCAAGTATGACACATGGTCACCTCTGACTGATGGAGACAGAGATATGTACAGGACAATCTGTCAAATACATTGCTGAAGTGAGTTAAATTCCAATGAAATGAGTAGTCTTTTACGTCTTGAAAAGAGGAATTGAATTCTGTCCTGAAAGGTTTTGCATGTATTGATTAAATGAGAGGAGGTACTTTGAATTTACAACAGCACAAGTCCTAACCCTGAGGAAAGAGAAGAAATTTCAGGGGGAATAAATGTGATAGGTATCATCATGTATTAGAAAAATCGTGGGCAATCAAACTGTAGGCACACAAAATAGTGCTGGCAGATAAGAGTTGCCTGCTTCCTTGGCCACGTGCAGCAGTCACGGCAGGACTCAGGACCATTGCCAGCCCACTTTTTGAGGCAGAAGTTGGTTTCTCCAAGGCATTTATACTTTCCCGTAAATATAGTATGATTCTTCTCTTTCTCTTTGCACTCCAGTAAACCCCTGATTGGCTAGATGTTTTTTTCCATTTAACAAAACACCTAGAGTGAGCAGGTACTTCACTGGTTACATAGATATTAATTAAGTTGAAACCATTTTTATCAGCTGACCAGGGCTCATGGTAATGATGTTTGAGTATGATCAGCAAAACCTAAAAGTTGAACCCAGGTCTTAGATACTATCAGTCACGGCCAGGCAGAAGGGTTGTACCACTGTCACTAGAAGCACAAAAGGAATACCGTGGCAGAATTTTAAAGCAACTTCGTGAAAACTACTTTTAAGTTTTTCAGATGCTTGCTGTCATTGGTATTTTTTGAGGAAACATAGATATAGATGATGAGTCCTCCTAGGGCATGAACCCACAAAATCTATTTTTTTCCAAGTGTAAGCAGAGTTCACTGACAAAAACAGAATGAAAAAGAGTAGAGTGAGCATCCAGTGAAACTTTTTCTTTTTTTTTTTTTACACTTTCCATCTGGAGGTTATGATTTAGGCTGGGATTTCCTTTAATTGTTTCATATTTCAGCAGCCTCACATTTGTCCTTGGTTAGTTTTACAGCTCTCCGGATGCAAGAAGAAAAATTTTTGTTCTTTGACTAGTGATGAAAAATGTTCCTGTCTCCCATCAAACTATCCACTTTAAATGCTGCTCATGTGACAAAAGACAGAAGAATTACAGCTTTAATATACTGTCTTTAATGACCCATTTCAATCCTCTTCAACAACAAACAGCAGATTTCTTCAGTTTACCTGCTACAGGCTAAATAGCCCACTTCCACATGCTGGCTCTATCAGGATACACTTTTCCATACAGTATACCTGCTATGAAGGAAAACACATATGGCTGCAGTAACACCGTCATCTCAGAAAAGACCTTGTTTTCCAGGAGTGTGTTACATGTTACTAATTTTGCTTCAGATTTTTCAGAGAAAGAATTGTGGGTAGGAAATGCATGAGAATTTCAGACTTTCAACATTTTGAGGAGGTGGGAAATCCTAAAGACATAACGTAAAAAGAAAGTCCCTCATTGCTAATTATGTACCATTACATGACTGGGAAGATAATGTCAGTCTTCAGAATATGTATATACTTCGTATTTACTGGAACATGTACAAAATTTTTAGATCCAATAGTCAACTCAAAAATCTGAAAACATATTTTTTCCCCTAACATGGAAGTCATATATAGTCTAGTGAAAGGAGACTGAGGGACATAAGAAGCAGAGGAGAGCCCTCCCCTTCTGCCAGCTAGACACTTTCAGATTACTGATCTTTTTCATTGTATTTGTGATATTGAAGACTATATTTGCATATTTATATGTGTGGGGGAAAGCGAGGAGGAAGGAATTTTAAAAGGGTATATAGCAATATATATAATATGCTAATGCATTTCAGCACTGGTTAAACTTAAGGCTAGAGAGAAAAAAATGAGCCAGGTTTATATATCTCAAATAATTAATGTTAGAAGGGGCAGTGTTGGAAGCACTAATGGCAACTCGTGTGAGTAAAAGCCCGTTTTAGCATCTCTGCGCTGTATTCCCACAGCCAAATAATAGCTAGGGAGTATGGTGCTGAGACTTGCCATTTTGGGGCTTTTGTGGGTTCAGCTGCTTATTTTTGGGGACACAAGGAGGTGAAAGAGGGAGGGGGCAAATATGAACTCTTTGTGGGCTAACAGAAAGTCAGGAACTTCCTCTCTCACTGTTTCATACCCAACAGCTTGCATGATATTTTGTGGTGGCCCATGTGGAGCTCGCAGTTTGGACCCTAACTTGAAAATCCCAAACTCAAACTTTTCTTTTATCAGGAGACTAAATTGTGAGTAACCATCTGAAGTGATGGGGCCTGAGTTGTGGGCCCTGAGCTGGAGTTGACTTGTGAATTAGTCACAACCTAGCAGAATGTTTTGTTTTTCCTATTGGCTTCATGTTCCAGAGGCAGAACCTGGCCCACCGGTGTCTTTGTGGCTCTGCCCTCATCCAGGTGGTTGTGGTTGGGGTGATGGGTGAGGCCAGGATTATATCAACCTGGAACTGATCAGTTGGAAGAGCTTCCTGTTGGGGCTGGTTGCATCTTGCTGAGCTCTCTTGGTGATGTCCTTCCATGTGAGGGGCTACTGAGGGAGCCATCTCTGTCTGTTGTGTCCAGCAGGTGATGCTGGCACCACAGTGGGCAGTGGAGGAGCTGGGCTTCCAGGAACCTATGGCAGGACCGTTGAAAGAAGATTCCAAGGGGATGTTGCTGAGTTCATCATTGGCCTGTGTGATCAGGCAACTTTTGTCAGCATAACACAGTGATGGCTGAACTAGTACAATACCATCCCAAACCAGAAGAAAGCCAGGTACTGTAATTCTTTAAGATTTCTTTGCCCACAAAGAATAAATTAGGTAAAATGGAGGCATAAACTTCATCTAGCTTCAACCTTCAAGTTGAAGCTTGATGAATTACTGAAGAGGATTCTATGACATGATTGCTCATACAGGCAGAGAACTGGAGTCAGAAAGCCAAAGAATCCCTCTTGGTTTTCTGTTGTCCTACAAATGCATCCTGTGAACCACTCTTCCTGTGCAGCAGATAAAAAATGAAATCCACCAATATGCTTTCCAAAGGATGGAAAACTTTTATCTAGTGGCCAAATTTTCCAGTTGTGCACAGATTTACAACCTAGGAAAAAAATTTGCAATTTTGTCCTCAGAGTACGGCATTTCCTTGTCTTCTGCTATGATGCTAGGGGTAAAAGGACAGGGCAATAGATCTCAGAGTCTTTCTCTCCAGAACTGAACTGAGCTTCACAGTTGAGCTGTAAATTTTGCAGCCAGATACAAGCATTGGATGAAAAATTCACTCGATGTTGTATTCTGTCCTACTTGCTGTTGAAAAGATGGAATGGAATTCATTTTTCTCACTCTCTAGGGTGGTCTGAAATTTTTAGTTTTGTTGACAAATAATGTTCATAGATATATCTATAGCTGTTCACACTGAGAGACACTTCTTTTTCACAGATATCAGTTTTCCAGTGTGAGCTGTATGCATCACATCTACCATTACAGTGCACGAACTGCTTAGGAACAGAATTGTATTTGTCCCAAGTTGTCACAAAGAATTTAATGGACTTGATTTATCATGCAGCACTGTCTTAGATAAAGAAAAAATATTCCTGCATATTACCATTTGCATGTGGACTTACGCATCAGTGGATCTGTATGGATGTTCAGGACCTTTGCAGTGCTGCTGTCTCTAGGGGGCAGCAACTGTTATCTGTAATTCTTTTTCTGAGAGGTAAACTAGGACTTACCATTGACATGGTCTTCATTTTATCACACAGGCATATCAGGAAACATAGTACACTGCATTCAAGGTATGCTTCTGGGACCCATTTTTATATTCATTTTAGTAGAAACGGTTCTGCACTGTTGTTTCATTATGTGTGTTAGATAAGAGCCTCATCCAAACACAATGTTGCTAATGAGAATATTCCTACACATACTGAGATATCATAATAGGTGCAGCATAGGCAGATAAGCTTATAGAGGGTATTTATGTCTCCTGTATATCTGAAATATCTTCCAAAAATGAGAATAGAAGGATGATATGAACAAAAGCTTTACTGTCTCCATATATTTTTAGTAAGGCTGTTTCCACAGCTAGTTCCTCCAGAGATTCCAATGCTAAAAAAAATGCCCAAATCTATTCAGAGTCACTTTATAACAGGATTTTTCCCAGTTTAATGCATTACGCCTGGATTACTTCATTATATTTTCAGATATATGGTCTATCAGGCTAGTCATGAAAAAATATTCTTTGTGGAATCACATACCACCACAGATACTGTTTTGAATTAGTTAGGCTTACTGTGGGCATACTGATTAATTTTCATGACTTCATTTGTTTGATGGATGATCAGATTAAAAATTCTTCTTTCCTTCTTCTAGGCAAGTGGCTTATGAGAGCAAAAATCTGCATTCTGAGTCACACCATAAGTAAATGAGTAATGTGAAACAAAACAACAAATATTTTATTATGGCCCCCTTCATCAGTTTACTAGTACCATAAAAAAAATAGAACAACAAAATAATTCTCAAGTTTAGAGCAAGAGGAAATCCTGTGGGGAAGGTTAAGAATGGAGGCATGATGAACAATAGAAGGAAATTGCCTTTCAGTAGTCATGAACATTTAATCTTCTCTTCCTCTGATTGACAGGCTCACATCATAGTCACAAAATATCCATTTATTCCTATAAATCCAACAACCCTGGAATGCAACTCATAAGGCTATTAGCCAGATTTGTATTTCTGTGTTACGGTACTTTTAATTTGGCCAAGAAAAATAAAAATGTACATGATGTCAGAATGTTCTGAATTGTATAAAGCTAAGATTAAAAACTCAGAAAAGTACAAAGAAAGAATGCTACAATACCTCGTAACACTGTAAGTAAAGGTTTTGAGGGCTATAAAGTCCATGGGCAATGCCCTGTATGCCAGCTTAGCTTGCTTGGGTTTGTTATTATTTTTATTATAGTTTCCCCAAGGTACACAGCAATCACAGCTCTGTTGTACTTAAATACCACACAAATAAAATACAGTGAGACTAGGCAATTTGCATTTCTTCTTTGTTGTGCAAATTGTTTCCTGTACTCTGCAGGAAAATATAATCTTGAAAAGCAAAAGTCAAAGCCTCCAGTCACCAATATTTTTTCTTTTGATGATTTTCTTTGCCCTTTCCCTGAGACTGATATTGCAGGTTTAAAGGCATTTCACAGGGTGCATATTTGGCAGGTTTGTCATCCTTGCCTTACATGTCAAGCTGCAGTTCACTAGAGCAGGCCCATTACCAACTGCTGTGAAGACAAGATGCTGGCAGTAAGCTGTTTGTCCGTCTCACCTCAACTTAAGCAGAGAAGCAGCCAAAAGCAGATACTTGATTGGTTTTTAGTGGTGGGGAAAAAAAAGACAAAAGTACCCTGTCAACGAAGCTGTATTTCTCTCAGCATACCCACAAGTCCCAGAGAATTTCTCTCCCCAACTAACTAGAGAAATTTTGCTCTGATGAAAGACCGCAGTAGTTGTGCTTTCCACATACCTATTCCTTCTTATTACATCAAATCTAGACATCCCAGCATTCTTTGGAGCCACAAAACCTCCAAACCTTTGCTGTCACTCAGATAGTCATCCTAGCCATCCCTGACAATCCTCACTGCTCCCACTCTCCACAAATATCTGTATTTGTAACCTCCACGCTCCTGAGCACCACAGTCCCTCAGCAAGCTAATCAGAGAGCTCCACTGAGAATGGAAGTGCAACTGTGGTCCTTTGGAAATCAGTGAATAATTAACATTTTCTGTTGCAGGCCATTAATTTTTACTGCTCTCAGATGGTTTGCTGTTATGGAGAGTAAGGTTAATAAATTTTGAGCTGTAAGGGTTAGGAGTTGTGGACCCATACGTCCAAGCACAGGGTGACTGCAGATGTAGAAAATCATTTACAGGTAAGCAAAAGGATCTTGACACTGGTTTCAAGTAACCTTTCAGTTTTACACTGATGAAACTTCCAGCAGAATGACTCCTGATTCATTTTGGAAAAGACTTGGGGGACAAGCACTTCTAAGATGTAAAACTTCTGAAGCAGATTTTTAGCACACAGAAATCCACATCGGTAAACTCAACTACATTGACTTACAGTGATGATCTGAAGAATTTAAAAGAACAGGAAACAAAATTATGAGAGATCATGAAAATGTAAGGGAACAGATACCTTACAGAAGCAAAGCATATAGCTTACAAAAGTAAAGCAGTCAACAATATGACTACTTGACATGGGCCAGTCAAACTTACAAAAGCAAGCATTCAGTAAGTCTAAATTGTGGAACTAAAGGGCATGCACCAGAAATGACTGCTGACTCTTTCAATTGAGATCACCTGATATTAGCCAATATGCCTTAGATGACCAAGGAATAATCCTAAAGCACAAATAATCCATGCCCTGTATTGATACTCTTAAGATTTAAAACATAGGCAATATTGTGAAGATTTCATTAACTAGACCACAGTCAGAAATTGTAAGGGGAAGCAATAATACAGGAATTAAAGTCAGCAAGAATGGTTCCACTTTACAGTTTTGAAGCCAAAGATAGTAACATGTCTTCTGAAACAATGAGTGCTGCCAGCTCTCAAGAATATATTATGAGAGATTCTTCTTTGGTGATGACAACCTATATCTGATCTTTCAGACAAAAAAACCTCTGACTGGCTGATTAATCACTTACTGCTGCTGTTCTGAAGAACAGTCAGTAAACTAAGCAGACAGGCTTCACAATCCTACCCAGTTACAGAAAGAAATCTGTTTGGTTTTTTCTTGGAATATGTTGAGCTGATTGGAGTTGAGCTGGGAATTCTGAGATGAGAGAAGAGGGATCGGAAGCATCTAATATGGCTTCCATCAGGAGACAACAGAAAATAGAAAAATCCCAAGAATTCAGACTATTAACTCTGTGTCCTCCCTAGTCTACTCTGAAAATTATCAGGTGGCTCATATCTAAAGCTGCAAATTAAGGTATAGATTGGAGGACAGAAGAACCTGGTATGCTCTGCCTTACTTTCAGGACTCTAGAGTTCAGGTTCAGCTGAATCAACAGAGGTATTTGTGAGACTACAGATGGTTCAAGATTGCTGGACCACTGGACACATTATCCAATTTGTGGTTAGAAGTGTAGCATAGCCTTGTACATACCTCTATGTTCTGTCAGAAACTGACAAAACAAAAATGCTTTGAAGCTAGGAAGGGGAAGCTCCTGTATCAAAATCTAGACCTCCCTCAAAAAACTTAAAAATGCTTCAGTGTCATTTGGTTCTCCATCCTTATATCTGAAACTCTGAGGCTTATAATATTGAAATATTGAAGAATGGGAAGTCATAGGGTGGCCTGTAGCTGTCAAAGCCTGGGCAGAAATAAAATGATCCGAAAGAATTAAGTGAAAAAGGCAGATACAGTCAGCTCTACATAACTTATGCTCCCACTTGTGTAAGCCATTACTGACCATGTTGCTAACTCTTTTCTGTGATCAGAGGGTACGAGTCTGTAACAAGTACGCACTTGCAGACGTGCCAGCTGGTTTGGGTGTATCTGTAGCAAGTTGCCCTTTTATTTCTGGGGTCCTGCACTTCAGAGTCAGCGGTGCTACTCAAAGCAGTAGCTGGTACAGTCATCCCCAACAACACAACCTGAACACAAAATCAGGTTATTCAGTTCTGGTAATATTTTACACCTGCTCTGAATTCCTTTTATAATAAACTGTTTAAACAATAAACCCCCTTGTCTCTAGAGAAGTCACAATTTATGAAATCTCCAGAGATAAACACTGAAGAGCTAGAAGCATCTGGGCTTTACTCTGACAGGCATCTGTAAACAGCACTACCAAAATCGAAGTGCATAGTGCTCGCCATAACATGGAGGACTACTTTTAGAAAAGGTGCTATTGGCAATTTAAAGGAAAACACTATAAGGATCTACATCACTAGTGGGCTGCCTGAGCTTCTTTTCCACCTATAAATATTTATTTTTGGAGGGCAGAGAGACACAGTTATGAAAGATGTTTGACAAGAGAAACGCTTTTCCCAAAGCTTCTTTGTTCTCCCAAGCACATCATTTAGCAATGATTTGCTCTAGACTGGAAAAGGTATTCACCCAAACCAGTGACATAGCAAGAAAGAGTTCCCATGGGGACTTTTTGTCATAGTAGAGGAGCATAGTTACTGAATAATTATTGTGGTGAATTTTAACTACATTCTGTATTGTAGCACAATATTTTCCTGAAATAAACCTTAGAGTGCAGAAGATCTGTAGGCTTGAAACTGCCTAATTTTCTTGAAGTCAAGATGAACACAGGAGACATCCAGTGAAAAAGGATGTAGGGATGAATGACTCATATGAAATTCAGCCTCCTTCAGGATAAAGCACAACATTGTGAAACAAAGGACAGAGACAGTTGAAGCCAAGAGATGAGTAACATATAATTTTGGAAAATGAAGAAAGACATTTTGTAGGCATACTAATTTATTCTTTCAATATTGCTTGGCCTTTCTACACGTCAGTGAGAAATCTTACAATTTCATTCTTAGATTTGATCTATCAATTCAAAAAGTGCTTTTTCTTAGTCAAATTTCTGCCTCTGTGTACGTGAGATTTGTGGACCATTATTTTTCACTGTCTCTGTATTCTGTTATACTCTTTCTTCTTAAAATTATTTTACATAAACATTTGATTTCAAAAGTTGTAATATTGTTTTAAACAACACCAGCTGAAAAAAGTCTCTCTAAGCTCCAGCTTTTTATAGAAAACACCAAGCTTCCTATTCATTATGTGTTACTTGACAAGACATAGAGTTTGACACACTTAAATGAAAATGATAATGATGAAAAGCATGGATGTCTCATAGAAGAATCCTGACACTGTTCAGAAGAACCTCTGGTGCTACCTGTCAACATCAAAAGGTAGAAAATAATATCTGGTAAGATTAATTGCACAGAGATGACAGATTTCTGCCCATTGAATTTCTCATTAATAACAAGATGCTTCTCTTATCTAACGAATTTAAGATACATTAAAAATGTAGTGTATAGTGGCTCAGATACATGCCTTGTCATTTAAAAGATTTAACATATTTTAAGTATTTAATTTTAACATAATTTTTGATAGATTTTATATCAAGACCAGTATAGAATTCCGAAAAGTATAGATTTGGAACTACAAGCATAATGACAGTTACAGAGAGTAGTCACTGACTGTCTGTCAGTCTATGGTCAAGTAATGATAGTGATGGATAA
>JAVSBS010023666.1:13602-27215 GCA_033124195.1 Coracias cyanogaster | reverse complement strand
TTTTTTTGGTGCCATCTTGTTGCATGAATTTGTGCAGAAGTAGGAATTATTCCCCCCCCCCCCCCCCCATTTTTAATAGATCGCTTAGATAAAACTTTTCATACACCTGCTGTATGTTTTACTAATTTCTAAAACTACCCATTCTTTCTGGTGCCCAGCGTGTTTTGTTAACTGCTCTTTAAGGATCCTTCTCAGAAAGAATCATTAATTTTCTTACAGTTGTATCCTAGCTTGGGATCTACCACCTTTTGCCAGGCAGAAAATACGTGCGAGGGACAGATAAAATTTTATGTGGCGAAACATAAATAAACTTTCCCCTTTCTGCCTGAGCAAGAGCTACAACACACGGACTCACGTTCTCCTGGGATTTTGCTGGAGAAGGCAGTGAGGTTGGGTGCATGTATTTCTATATGCTCCAGGAAAGCTTGATTATGCATGATCTGCTATGAACATTTAGCTGTTTATTGTCGCTGTCTTTTCATTAGGTTTATTACTCTCTTTTCCACCCAAATCTCCTTTGCAAAAGAAAAGGAAGAAAAAAAAGAAAGCCATAAGAATTGAAAATCCCCTTGGCTACTTTTTTTTATCCCCTTTTGCTGTTGTTCGTTTTGGAAACATCATAGCCATGGCTGGGAGAGAATCTAAGAGCTCTGGTTTTGTTGATTTTCACACAATTCGAAGGAAACTGCAACGATCTGAAAGGGAGGGAGGAGGAGATAAACAGCGGGGAAAGGGATCGTGCTGTATAACCCTGCCCTGAGCTGGGAGGCATCGAAATAACCTGCAAGGAATTGAAACATCGGGAATGAGGAAGGCAGGAAGGATTCAGGAAAGGCAAGAAGAAGAGATTTCATCTGGAAAAGCTTCTGACCTGAGTCTGTGGAGCTCTAGCTGGGGTCACTGTATCTGACCATCCTTTTTTTTTCCTTTCCTATATAGAGCTCTCTTTGCTTTGAAGTGAATCCCAAAAACTATTTGCTCAGGAGGCTGCATGCCATTGGAAATACCCAGTGAGGCAACAAACAGATCGGCAAGGAAAAGGGGGATTTAAAAAAAAAAAAAAAACAAACCCAGACAAAATAGAAAGAGAAAATATCTGAGCTATGTTTGGATTCACTTGGTTTGTCTTCTTTCTTTCTTCTTCTGTGTTTTCCTTCTTTATGCCTATTAGCTGGGATCTGTTTATATTTCAGGCTTTGCATGATGTTATCAATCTTTGGAGGCTTTCTGTATTGTATTTTCTGAAGCAGCTGAATTTAAAGTGAAATAACTAAATTCCTTACGTGCTTGATGGTGGGCTAGATTTGTTATAGCATGCTACAGAACGCATTCTCTCCTCCTGCTGTTGGGTAGCAAGGAGATAGTTAACTTCACTTTAAACCAGTTTCTATGTTGCCTCAGTAAGAATAAAGACCCCTTGATAGCCTCGAGCAGAAGTGAAATGAAGTATCTCAAAGCTTGAACTAAAGCTGCATGTCATGAACTCATCAGTTTGCCTCCACTATTCTCATTAGGGTCTTCTCATTAGATAATACCTGCTCCTTGAATATCCTAAGCTCGAGCTCTGAAGTGTAGTGCTATGAACCTTGAAGATGGCTAAGAAACAGGAAATTAAGCGGAGGAAGAGCAGCAGAACCAAAGAGGTCATGATCCCTAGCAGAATATCAGAAGCAGTTCTGGTTTTTTCATAAACTTATGGAAGAGTGGCTGGAAAGTTGTCTGAAGGAAAAGCACCTGGGGGTGTTGGTCAACAGCTGGCTGAAGATGAACCAGCATGTGCCCAGTTGGCCAAGAAGGCCACCAGCATCCTGGCTTGTATCCACACTAGTGTGGCCAGCAGTAGGGCAGGGATCATCCCCCTGGACTCAGCACTGGGGAGGCCACACCTTGAATCCTGGGTCCAGTTTTGGGCCCCTCATTCTTTTTTTTTTTTTTTTTTTTTGAGGTTAGTTCCAGCCTCTTCTCTCATTCCGCCCCACAGATACATAAATGTTTGGGCTGGCAGTAGGGAACGGGAGCAGCCGTTGGTGGAGAGGAGACAGAATCGCTTCTTCCTGCGGTAAAATGCCAACAGGCAGTGAGTTCCAGAGCATGTAAATCTATATTCTGCATTAAAAGGCCTTGCCAAACCTAAGCTGGCCTGCTTGGGGCCAATCAGGTGTCTCTGTAGCCAGGGTATGGTTTATCCACAAAAAAAAATAAAAAAAGAATGTGAAGGCTTGAGTGTATACTTAAAAACTTTCTCCAAACATCCGGCATTAGCAAAGTATGTATGAGTCCTGCCCACAGCGATGCAGCAAACCATATTTTCCACAAATGCATTTGATCGCAAATATGAAAAACGTATGGGGACCTGATGGTTCTGTTTTCCTCGTAGGGTGCGGGGAAAGCGCAGAACGTGTATAACAAATAACGAGAATCGTTACAAAATAAACGCAAAACAGCCAGTTGGCGAGCACAGCCATTCAAGAGATATTTCCAACGAATACCATCCAGTTCCACCAGCATCATGTTGTTTATTAAAAAGAAACAAAACAAAAATAAAAAAGCATAAGCACTTGTGTGACCTACTGTGGTTGTCTTGCTGAAGAGAATGGCTTCACATTTGCTTTGAATTATTCCGTGCATGGTCTGGAAGGCTGTTTCTGTATTTTTTTTTCCTCTTTTCCTCTTTTTTTTTTTTTTTTTCATTGTTGTTCTATGTGTTTCATATTGTTTTATGTTTCTCTCTCAGAAAGCTTAATCCTTCTCTGTATCCTCCAGTCCTGTGACAGCATTAGAGTAATGGGCTGTTGAATACACCTATTTTTGTTAAATTTATAGCTAGTCAACGACTGTTTCTCTCCCTCCATTAATGATAAAGCAGCATGTTTTAGCATTAGCAGGGAATAATGAAGCCTCACAGCTGAAAGGGGCACACCCTGTCTGCAGAGACTTCTCAACAGCTCTCACATCTTCTCATTTAAATTTAACCTAAGCAGCAGTTAACAACATGAAGTAACATTTGTATATATGCTTTATATACATTAATAAAATTCCTATATTTTACAGCCTGAGCAGCTGCTTGGAGGTACTCCCATAAAGATGCCATTAGGTGCAGTATGCAGAATTTCAGACCCACATCTCTTTATGTACTTGTTACATTTAACTAAGGGAATGTGCTTACTCCCCTCTACGTATTAAAATTGATGAGATTTGGGTAATTCACGGAACTGAGTTAGTTTCTACCACTCAGGGCAGATTGAGGAATAAATGCCAGTTCTTGAGCTTTCCAGTCTCTTCTTCTACTCACTGGGCCATGTGGCTTCCTTCCTAATTCCTTCCCAATTCGTCAAAGGGCTTAGGAACATAAGGATGGGAATAATTATCCTTCATAGTTCACTGTCCTTTTTCCAGCAGTGGACTGTAATAAACTATTTCAGGGAAAGGGTATAAAAAATAAGGAAAGCAGTGGTCTCATTTCTTTCAGATATCCACTCAGGGCATGATGCCACATGATACAATTCTACAGTCAACAGTGATATTTCCTTTGCATTTGGATGTCTTCCCTAGAACTACGCAACACCTTAACCTCAAGGCAATGCAAAAATTTAGGGTAAAACTTCAAGTTGACTTTCTGTGGTTTTCTATTTCATCAATACAGAGGTAGGTCATTCCTTGTAACTGTAACAGTCCCTTATCTTGACTTCTCTCAGAAAACATTTTCCTGTCAGGGGCAATCAGCTGGACTGAAAATAACAAAAGCAGCTATTCATGAATTACAGTGATTTTTGAACTCTCAGTCCCATCTCAGAAAGCTGTATTAGGTGTGATTCAGCTCCAGATGCAGAAGTCTATATGGGGGTGTCTATGTAGGTACTAGAAGCTTGGTTCAGTTACTCAAAGACAAATATCTAGTGCCATTTTGGATGCCAGCTCCAGAAGGGCACAGGAGCACGTCTTATCAACCATGCCCATACAGACTTGCTAGAGAGTACTCAAATGACAGTAGAACCTTATATTTAAGAAGCAAATCTTCACTCTAGTGTTCACAACAAACTTCAGGATCATAGGATCCGGATAATTCATTCTGGTTAAGTTCCTTGTTGAATCAGGGTGTTCTTTCACCATGAAGAGCTCAGTTTAAGAGTAACTGCTCAGTTGTTAAAGCTAGTTCTAAGGAGCTGGTATCTGAAGAGAAAATATTGAGCTGTTTGGAGGGTATTCTGTGTGAGTTTCTTCTGTTTGAATAAAGGAAATACTGCTGCTCGGAACTTCTGATCTCCATCCTTCTTTAGAGGCATCAGTATGTACTTAAACACAGAGGTTTGGCTGGCACAGCAATTAAAATATTTTGTTATGGATCCAAGGGTACCTGCTTTAGTCTTTCACCAGACTTGTTCCAAAGACATCCCCAGCTAACTCAGCTGTAAATAAGTGGCTGATCTTTGGAACTGGGTAGTTAAAGGTGACCAAAAAATCCTAGAGACATTGGCTAGCATTGAGACCACATCATATGCTTTTTCCTTGCTTAACACACCCCAGTAGCCAGGCATGGGTGGGGGGGAATGTTGTCTAACTCTGTGTGATGAAAGCCAAATCTCCAGTTACACAGTGAAAACTAAACCATGTTAGGCTGTGATGTAAGTCAAGAGATGGAAACAAGCCATCCTATTTCTTCTACCATGGTCAAGATTTCAGTAGGTCTTTAGGGATGTTAAAAGTGTGCTTTTGGAGAGGGTAATTTCTGAGAAATCCGATGCTGTTAGAATCAAAGAATCATGGAAAAGCTCTTTGGAAGAGACAACCAGAGTCCAGACTCCTAGTGGGGGCAGAACTACAGCCAAGCATTGATCAGGTCAACCATGACCTTACCCAGCCACGGCTTGCAGACCTCCAAGGCCGTGTAGGCCAGAGCTTCTCTGGATAGCCTACTCCAGAGAAATTATTTTTTTCTTAATATCCAGACTGAACTTCTCAAACCAAAACCATTGCATCTTGTATCATATTGCATGATTAAGAAGAGTTCTGATTTATCATTCCTTTTTCTAGTTACCATTGTGGTAGCTATGGTCAACACCCAACAGGCAAACCTAGCAAACCTAGGTCTTTTCATAGGGCGTGCATATTGGGAGCCCTGTAATACACTCTTCCAAACCCATCCTGGACTCTGTACACAAAAATGAGTGCACAGCACTGAGTACAGAATAATTGCTTCTTTTGGTAGACAAGGCATGCACTTTCTAATGTGCTACATCATTATGTGGTTTGCTTTATTTACAGTGGGAGTGACCTGGTGGCACTCAGATTTGTGTTCAACTTGGCACTCACTGCCAAGGTCACCAGGTCCTTCTTCTCCAGGTTAATATTCAGCCTGTCACTCTCCAGTCTATATCTACATGTCGTAGTAATTCAGCTTGACATTTCCAAAATCAGAAACATTTCTAATTGAATATGAACCTAGACTCTGAGATTACATTTATTCCTACCTCTTTCTTACAACACCAGGGACATCAATCACTTTTTGGCCCTTCAGGCCGCAAGGATTTCACTATGGAAAGTCAATACCCCCAAGGAATATTCGTTACATAAAAATATGATCTAGCCTAGATAGAAGTCTTCCTTAAGTGTCTTTGAAAATTTGATCCCAGCTTCATATAAACCTGAGATCAACCCTGAAGTAATTCCTAGGCAGAGGGAAGGAAGAAAAAAATGGGACTTTACTGTTCAGAAGAAGGGGGGTGGGAGAAGAGGACAATTAAATGGGAATTCTTTTGCTCCATGGTTACTCACAGGGGACTGATCTGATTACGTAACCTAACTTAAATGTTGACCTTTATGTTGTCAGCGTAAAAACCAAACATATTAAACATGGCCTTGGGTTCCTGTACAAGATACAGCAAATTGAGGAAGAGAGGGAGAGAGATTGAATATTCTGGGGCCAAAGGAAAGACCTGATTGATGGATGAGGCTCTGGGGAGGTTAGTGTTAAGATTTCTTGTCTTTTCTGAAAACCTTGGTGTTTCTACTTAAAAAAAAAAAAAATAAAAATGGAGATTTCTCATACATGTGTGCTTGACACATTCAGGTTTCTCTTTCCCCCACTTTTTCTTTTGAAAGAGGGGAAAAGAAAAATCCCCCTCAGATTTTTATCAGGCATTTTGCCAGACTTCTGTCATCACCAGGAAAATGGTTCCTTCAGCAAACACATCTGGGCAACTTCACGCCCATTCCTGATGTAAGCTGTCAAATCCTGTACCAGATAGCAGTGAGAATGGTTCACCATTCCTAGAGGAAAAAGGCTAAGATTTCCTTTTATTTAATTGGAAAGTGGGTGTATTAAGAGGAGAACAGATAATTTCTTAGAGACAGTATCTTCAATGGCCCACCTAGTTGCAAGCAATGGTATCCCTTACTGTCCCACCTTCTATCACAACTCCCTTTCCCTGTTTTGTTTGTTCTATGCCTGGAATCACTCAAATATGTGTATGTATATATATATAAAAATAAACTTTACAGATTTCTTGAACTCTTTACATAATTAAAGGTTCTGTGTCTAGATTAAGAAGTACACACACACGTATAAATATAAACTATATAATGTGTATGTATATGTATTCGAACGTATGTTCTGCATACGCATATGAACTGCAGTGTGGAGCTTAATATGTGTGTAAACTGTGTCTGTGTAGCTATAAGAGATGAGATATAATACACGAGCATGCACTGGTTTATTCACAGATACCTTAAGCCTGCTTAAAGGAAGTTTGTCCCCTAATTGCACAGCCTCTGGCCAGAGCCAGGTGATTTAATACAACACAGATGGCTCCTGTCTGCCTCTTCACTCCATGGGAAGTGATCCATCTCAGCCCACCAGCCCTCCTTCCCATCCCTGCTTTCCCCTGACCACAAGATACAGGAGTCACAACCCCTCTTAGTCCTTGCTCTGTCCCTCTGGTCCCTGGCTCCCTTCATAGAGGTTCGGGAGGAGCTTCTCACCATGTAGTTGGCTGTGAAAGAGCAGAGGGGTCCCTCCATCTCTCCCCTCCTGCTCACTGTGTGTCCACAACTTGTTGTGAGCTACGTCCCATCAGCTAGATGTTTAGCAAGGCCTCCTTTAAGCAGCACTGTAGGCCCTAATTGAAAATGCATGTAGCTTTATAATCCCTTTTTATCGGCATTTGCTTTCCCCATGGAACAGCAGAATAGCAATAATGTACAGTGTATTACCATCACATAGCAAACTGGATTTCCACTTACCATTAATTTTTTCTGGTTTGTTTTTAAAGAAAAGCAAAGGAATTACCAGCATGTTTAAAATTTATATTAAAATAATATATTTCATCTTTGTAACCAAACTACCCAAAGCGCACACACTCCGCTTTCAAATGGCTCACATTAAGTACCAGATCTCTATGAAAAATCCTGTTGACATGGGCCATATCTCCAGCTGCTGCAAACTAACAAAGCTCTATTGAAGTCAGTAAAGCCATGGCAGCTTATGCCAGCTAAAAATCTGGCCTTTGGAATTCTCTTTGCTGGTTCCACAATGATTAACAAGAAAAGAAGGGAGATCTCCACAAGCCTGAAATGGTTCCTGTGCACATAAGGGCTGTACCTGTGAACCTCCCCATTGCAACAGCAGGCGAAGCCACACGAACACACGACATCTGGCTATGACACATCCAGAAAAAGTCTCTTGGCCAAATCCAAGAGCACAACCAGCACTCACCTGAAAAGTTCTCTTGATGAAGCCTAAGGAAGGAAATGAGCCACTGGCATTCAGAAGTTGCAGGTTTTTGCTCTTCCCTCAAACCCAGAGCAAGACAAGAAACTTTGAAAATACCACGTCTGTGTGCCATGATTTTCCAGTGCCATGGCTAAGTCCAAAGGATTAATTGAGCCCTAGATAATTTTGAAGAAACTTCATGACATAACCCATGCTGTGACTTCCTCCTGACATCATTTGCAGAACTGCTGTCTCCTTATACATTAAATTGAGGCAAGTCATTAGGGGCAGTTTGAAAGCCTGCTGAAGCTCCTCTGAGAGTCTTTGCATGAGTCTTTGGATTGAACCATAATCCTTTCCTGGACAGAGCTTTGTCATGAAGCACTGGACTGGGAATTAACATGCATTTTTGAAATGTTTCAGAAATATCACCAATAAAAAAGACATATCACAGCAGCCTTTGAGATAAGCTATACCACTGTGTCCCAGGCTGATGAAGCTCCTAAAAGCCCTTCTTGAATATCTCTTAGTAATCATAACTGGGACTATTGCCCTTGTAAGTTATTTTCCTCATCATCATTACAGTGCGTTTGGGATCCATAAAGCCATATTGCACTAAATCTATGTCATACTATGGAAAAATTGAGTCACAAAAATACCCCCAAAAAACATAGGGCAAAAAAGGCAGGACGAAGAAAAGAATTCTACCACCGAAAAATAAAATAAGTTTGAAATGAACGTCAAAGGAGTTTTAAAAAAACATGTGAAAATAGTTCTTTAAACTTGAATGTTAGATATATCTGTAATATAGATGGACAAATGGAAGGGTACATGAACAGGTCATCTTCTAGTGCTTCAGAATATGAACTGGAACCTCCAAATCAGAGAGCTTAGTAAATCTTCCATCATGCAATTTGTTGTCAGTGTGCCCTGACACTAAGCAGCTCCTAGCAATGGAAAACACCATTTAACAGAGAATGACTCTACATCCAGAAATCTGAGCACAGAGGACATAAATCACGGCTGGGAGGCAGAAGAACCTAAAAATGGCATCAAAAGCCATCCAAATGGAACACAAAAATAACAATATTCTGATTCCTTCTTCTAAGATATAAAAGGGGTATGAAAAGTTTAATGCTTCCTTTCTCGGACAGAGATTTCAAAGAATAATTCTGTGCAAAATAATTTTGTGCCATTAATAATCTTGTCTAGTAGTTTCCAGATATTGTGGGAGCCTCTTAGGAAGTTTTACTGCACTGTCTCATCACTAGATTTCTGCATACTGTTCTTTTTTATTTTTGGGGTTGTTTGGGGTTTTTTTGGGCAAACGTCTACTTTTTTTTGAGTATAGCTTGACATTGGAGACAGATGAGAAAGCTTTAAAAGAAAGTGAACGGAGGTTTTTCTGTGTTTGGGCAGGTTTGTATAAATGGTTTTTTGAGTTAAAGGAAATTACAGAGATAATATATGATGTAAGGGAGAAATGATTTCTGAAGCTAGCACAGAAAATGTAAGATAGGACAATTTTAACTTTAGCTGACAAGTATCTGAGGCTAGAGCTGAGATCTTTCGTACAAAATCAGGCCTTCAGAAGTCTTTTGAATGAGCGTGGAGGATGCTTTTACATGCACTAATCAAGATTTAGTGCCTAGATACTGTTCCCAAAATCTGCAAATAGGAAAAGTCTGACAGTTAACCAGAGGCCAAAGTCAATAGGAGTTCATGGAAGATTTATTGTTCCTTTTCCATGCAGATCTTTAAGGTAAAATTATTTCATACTTTTATGAAACTCTGCTCTTCCTTGCTAAATAAGGCTCGGTTCAGGAAGAAGAGTTGGGGTGCGCAGGTATGTGTCATCCCAAAGGACTTCAGTGCACCTTTAAAGACATTATTAGAATGTTTAAGTAGTATGCAAGGCCTTTGCTGGGAAAGTCTCAACGTAGATCTCTCAAAGTTTGATGTCTAATCTAAGTCAATAATTTATTTACATTACTCCATGATAAACAGAAAAAGATAAGGACCTTGAAAGCATGAGTTTCACCTCCCCCTTCTTAACTGCCTGTTTCAGGACAGGATGATATCTTCTGTGAAGGTCTTGAGCCTCTTCACTGACTCCAGCCTATACAAGTTCCCAAGACTACCCTTAGTAAGAATCAGATTAAGTGAATCTAATCGTCTGTTCAGCTCGTGTTTATTTTGGTGCTTTCCACCTGTGGATAAGCTCTTCTGGATTCTGATCTAGCTACCTTAGTGAGCACTTCAGTTTGTGTCTGAAAAATCAAGGTTTTGGCTCAATTAATGCTGAAATACTCTGGAGGTGGTAGGTACAAGCATAAAAAGAGGGAGGAGATGAGATGAGGTCTTCATTTTTTTAAAAAAAGGAGTTTAAGATTGATTGCCATCTCTTCATTTACAGGTCAAAGCAAACTCAATGTTCCTTCAGTGTCCAAAAATCACAGACATTTCAATTTCAGCACGAGGGAGACGTTACCAGACACTATAAATCAAAGACCTGGGCTGCAGGGTAGTGTCACGCGTCCAACCGTGCAGAATGTATGTTAAGTGCAGTGGGTAACGGAGCGAAGCAGCCCAGCCCACAGAGTCCATGGACCTTGTAAATATTATTACTAGAGAGCATGGAGCCTCAGAAGGCGTAAAGCTTTAGGTCAGACTTGCAGTTTGTTTTCATAATTTGCAAGCCCGTTGCCTTTAGGCAGGAATGTGGTTTTTTTGCATGTGTGTGTGTGGTGGTGGACGGCCCAGATGACTGTTAGGAGTGTCATCATGAAATACTTTGGAGACCAGGTCATGGGATTGAGTAGGTTAAAGAAGCTGTTGTGCAAAGTCAGGGATTTGAGTGATTCTGAAGATGAATCACAGCACAGGTAGCCTGGCCCAAAGTGGTTTATCAATGCCTCCTGGCTGTGTGTATATCTGATTGTAGTGTGTCTGGTAACTGACAGAGAGAAGATGCCGGACTTTGATTCTGCTGCCCTTGTTGGTATCCAGTTGTGTCTAGAAGTGGCTAAGCTTCCCTCTGTCTTCATTTGAATGATACTTTGCTGGAAGCTAATGCCCTCCAAAGAAAAAGAAACAACCAACCAACTAAAAAAAGACAAAAAACTCTTCAGGGTATTGTACTTATTTTTCAGTGCAATATTTCAGCAGATACAATGGTTTCATCAAAATGAGAAGACCCTGGAATAAGTGATAACTTTGGAGAACTCAGTGGTGGCTGAAGAACACTTTCAAGTTCCTCATTTTTCAGGAAAATAACTAACCGCTTTGGTTATTCCCTCTCCAATTTCCTGAAAAGAAAACAAAAAACCTCTAGCAGACTTCAAGTATTGATAGGACAAGAGGAAATGGCCTCAAGTTGCGCCAGGAAAGGTTTAGGTTAGACGTGCGGGAAAATTTCTACCCCTAAATGCTTGTCAGGCCCTGGCCCAGGCTGCCCAGGCCAGTGGTGGAGTCCTCATCCCTGGAGGGGTCTCAAAGCCATGGAAACATGATGCTGAGGGACATGGTTTAGTGGTGGACCTGGCAGTGCTGGGTTAATGGTTGGAGTTGATGATCTTGAAGGTCTTTTTCAACCTGAAAGATTCTATGATCTGATTAAAAGATAAATAGCATTTTTTTGTATTCTCAGAAGTTTATCTTGGAATGGGAAAATTGTTTATAACCAGAATGTGTAGAAATTGGACTTAGTCAGCCTGCACTGTGGAAAAATGCAGAACAGTGATTTTCAGGTCTACATGACAGGCTTTGACTAGGCAGGGCAGCAGAGGTCAGCTGTCTATTCCTAATCAATACAGGTGTGGATTCTGCTTCAATTTGTAGCACAGTAGGTTATTATAGTTGGACTAGATGACCTTGAAGGTCCCTTCCAACTCAAACTGTTCTACGATTCTAAGATTATTTCATTTCTATTACAAGTTTCTCCAATTAGATATTATCTTTAGGGAAGGATCCCTGTACACCTGGTTGTAGGCTCATTATCCCACCATTCATGTAGCATGAC
This sequence comes from Coracias cyanogaster, assembly GCA_033124195.1. Taxonomy (NCBI): domain Eukaryota; kingdom Metazoa; phylum Chordata; class Aves; order Coraciiformes; family Coraciidae; genus Coracias; species Coracias cyanogaster. The sequence goes on along the minus strand of JAVSBS010023666.1, from coordinate 15,486 downwards.
CCAGTTTAATTTATGGTGAAGGTAACTGCAAATTTTAAACAGTGTAATTTATTAGCATCTGAGCTGAGCTCTGTAGGAAAATCTGTGTGTACCAGAGAGGTCTTCTCTTTATATAGCCTTTGTCATAAACATTTGTCGGTAGAGAGTCTCTCAAGTCAAACATTTTTTTTGCAGTGGATGCTTTTGGACCAGAGGATTTTTAGGAGGCACATAGCTCATACTCAAGGGTCTTTTATGAGTTCCAGCCCATATTACTTAGATTTTTGAAAGTTATCAGATGGTTTCACCCTGAAGTGATGAATGGCTAATCATATGGACGCTTTTACTGTTAGGAGCCAATTGATAAGAACCACCAAAAGATTTCAGTCTTGTTGAATCTGAATTCAGATCATATCCTTTTTTTAGCCTCCAATGGCAAAAAAAAAAATTATTTGGTCGTAATTCAGAAAAAAATTACTCCACATGTATTTGAGTCAGCTGCTGTTTCATCCCATTATGGGTATAAGGCTGGTTCTGACTTAAAATAAGACATCTTTCTGCAACAAAAGGGAGCCTACAAGCAGCATAGTTGTCATGACCAGATTAGGATTAAGCCTGAAAATCCCTAAATTGAAAAGATGAAAGGCCATGGGCCATGGATGTCTTGAGCTGTCATTTGGCCTCATCAATGTTGCTGTGACTTAGATAGTTTCATGTGACTCAAGCCCAAGGGCTTGAGTTTAATGAATATATAAATTTACTAGATATTTACCTGTTTTACTGTTGAAATTAATTTATGTTAGAGGGCATAAAGGTGTCTGAGCTGAGATCCGAAGCCCCAATGCGGAACAGAAACACACAGCTAATCTCAGGGATTGTAGGTTACAAAAACAGGGCAAACCACAGGTGAAACTGCTCATTTTTTGCATCATTTCAAAACTTTAGCACCGAGGGACTAAGCCAAAGCCTTCCAAACGGAAAGCAATGGAAAGCTTTATATTGAGGTCAGTGGGTTTTATATCAAGCCCCAGAAGCAGCTGACAGCTGCAGTGACCCCCAGGTGAACTTCATGCTCTGGTTGAAACATCCACACTTGCCATGACTGCCTGCCCATTGCGTTGTGTCTTTGCTCAGCCTTGGTTCCCCTGCACCGAAGTTTTGCTGCCAGCAGGTCAGGCAGAGAAATGTGGTTTTCCAGTTGCTGTAGGCTGCTGCCCAGTCTTCTGTTTAACCTTCTGAGAGCCCTTCGCTGCAGAATTCACAGCCGCTGAATCACACCCATGATCTCAGCTCCTGCACCAAAGACATAATGACTGTGGAATTTCTCTACCTAAGAAAGGAAATAATGGAGTCTCCATAGTTCTCATGCTTTGTAACTGAGAAGTGCCAGGACTGTCATTCCACCTCATGGAAAGCAAAGGAAGCAGTGAGGTGTCTGCTCTTCTCCCAGATACCAATCATATTATTCTGTATGTAGAGGCAACTTTCCATTTTCTGATCTCTAAGAGCTATGGAAGTATAAATTAATCAAGTAAAATAGTTATACTTTCAAGTATACTAATACTTGTTTCCATATGTGATAATAATTGTCGCTAAACAATAACTGTTTAGCAACCCAACTATTTAAAAATATAAAAAATAACTGCTAGAAAACAAGAGTTGTCTGCCCAATGGACAGTCAATATCTAAGGAAGACAAAGATACTAAATATTGCAAGTTGTTTAGCTCTTTTACTCCCAGTTTTCTTCTAGTAGCATCATGGAATCATGGAATCATTTTGATTGGAGAAGACTTTTGAGAACATCAGGTCCAACTGTTAACCCAGTACTGCCAGGTCACCACTAAACCATGTCCCTCAGCACCACATCTCCATGGCTTTGAAACCCCTCCAGGGATGGGGACTCC
>JAVSBS010023666.1:0-13502 GCA_033124195.1 Coracias cyanogaster | reverse complement strand
GTCACCACTAAACCATGTCCCTCAGCACCACATCTCCATGGCTTTGAAACCCCTCCAGGGATGGGGACTCCACCATTGCCCTGGGCAGCCTGGGCCAGGGCTTGACAAGGGCTTTATTCCCTTCTCTGGACACACTCCAGCCCCTCAATGTCCTTCTTGGAGTGAGGGGCCCAAAACTGAGCCCAGGAACTGAGCAGCAGCCTCACCAGTGCCCAGTCCAGGGGGACAAACTCTGCCCTAGACCTGATTGCCACAACAGTGATGATACAAGCCAGGACGCTGTGGGCAATATTAGCTGTTCCTCATGAAAATCTGCATTCCTTATAGACTAGTGACAATATCTCTTCATTTATACTCCTAGTTATTTGATTGGAAGATGCTACTTACAACATTGTAGTATTTACTCCAGGTATGCAAGCACTAAAGTAGGCACTGAATACAGTAAGAATGATTGCAGTATGAGGACTTGGCCAAAGCCCACTGTAGTAAAAGGAAGTGATCCCATCATCTTCAGTGGTCTGGAGCAGCCATCAGTGCTTCAACATATTCTTCTGAGGTTGCCCTAAATTGCCTCAGGTCATGATTATTTTGTCTGGAGTTGCTACTGGTCAGACACTGTCCACACTCTCATGTTATTGTGAAGAGACCTTCCAGGAAAATATCTGCAGATGGTTCGTTTTCCACTCCTTAAGTATTTTATTTAAAACCTCCAGAAAGAAGGAGGAGCTCATAAGGAACAAACTTCATTTGGGATTAATGTCGTAGAACTTTTAACAACAGCCTTGAGGGCAACCTTAAAACTTACCACATCAGCCAAATTGTCCTCTGGATGTGCCTGTCCCTTTTTACTGACTCTGAAGAAGCCAAGGAAACTTGCCTAGGGTTAAAATTCTCCTTTTAGTGGGCTAGCATTAGCTTAGATGAAATCCTACCTTAAACACACCAGGATGTTATGAGCATTAGTTCCTATTTTGTCAATAATGATCTGTAGCTTAACTCTAGGGAAAATTTAAACAGAAGAGGTTAGAGATTTATAGCTATCTAGGTGAAGGGTTATGAAATGCATACGCGTGTGTGTAGGCTGTGGGTGTGCATACTTTGATATATATATATGTGCACATATTTATCGCTACCTGTGTATTTATGGAGCCAAAGAAGAATGAGTACTTTCCATATAGTGCACTCAATGAAATGAGCAGATTTTAGAGCCAGAGGGATTTGTTATGACCATCTTGCCTGGTGTTAAATACAAGATCAGATGTTGATACATGGGAACACAAGCAAAAATATTGTCTGTTTCACTATTTTTGTCTTCTGTGGAGCAATGCTGGCTCCCCAGCTTGATGTGTAGTGGTGACGCCTATGTGGCTGCAGACAGCAAGGAGGGGAGGGATGTGATAAATGAGGAATTGAGAGGTGGGGAGCTTTGGCTCATCACTCTTGGAGTGAGTCACTCGGCGTGGAAGAGCCATCACATTCCCAGTGTAGAGGCAGGAAGCCTTCCATAAAAACATAGAGTCATTTAAGTTGGAAGAGACCTTTAAGATCATCAAGTCCAAAGGTTAACCCAGCACTGCCAGGGCACCACTAACCCATGTCCTTCAGCACCACATCTATCTATCTTTGAAACTCTTCCAGAGATGGGTATCCACCACTGCCCTGGGCAGCCTTGACAACCCTTTCAGTGAAGACATTTTTCCTAATGTCCAACCTAAACCTCACCATTTCCTCTTGTCCTATTGCTTGTTCCTGGGGAGAAGAAGCCAATCCCCACCGGGCTCCAACCTCCTTTCAAGGAGCTGTTGAGACTGAGAAGGTCTCCCTTGAGCTTCCTTTTCTCCAGGCTGAACAACCCCAGGTCTCTCAGCTGCTCTAGACCCTTCCCCAGCTTCATTGCCCTTCTCTGGACACCCTCCAGCTTCTCAATGTCTTTCTTGGAGTCAAGGGCCCAAAACTGAGCCCAGGACTTGAGGCTGCAAACATAAGCAGCAGTAGAGTCTGGCTGGGATCAGCCCAGAACTTTAGGCTGCTGTTGTTTTCTTTGGTGCTTCTTATGTCTGTTGTTGCTGCACGTCTACAAATCTGTGCCAGATGTGTTGCATGTGGTCTTTGCAGCAAACTGAACCATTTTCAGCCTAAGGTTTCTCATTTTTCAAAACATATTTTTTTCTATGTCCTACCTAAAAGTAGCCACACAACTTAACTAAAGCTTGTCAGTCTAGCGTTGAAAGCATCTCTGAAGGAGAACTAATGTCTACCACAGTAACCTTGAGTGAAACGAGCTGGTTTAGGAATCCAAAAGTACAAAAAAGTGCTGGGAAGGATTATCAAAAGCAGATACATTGGCTTCATTCACCCATGGCTGCCGAGACACTTTTCGGAACCCAGCCCTTAATCTCTCTGATCCTCAGTTCATCTCATCTGTAAAACAGGATAAAACTAATGCTGCCTTTCCCTATTTAAAATAGAAGATGATCAAAGCAGCAGCTGTGTGGTGTCGTGATCCGCCAAGCTGTCTCTTAAATATCTGTACATTTGCCTGAGTAGAGTCAGGTGTGTGCATGTGTGAGTGCTCTATGAATATATTTTTATTAAGTAATATACACAGGCCTCTTAGGGAGCAACACCTATTCCAAACAAGCATGGTTTAGCTGACTTTTAAAATCTGTCTTATGTATGAAGCCTTAGGACATCTGCTCAGCCTTCCATCACCTTGGGAAGATCAATGTATGTATTTTAGATGATTTCTAGATGGGAAAAAGAGCTGCACTGAGCACATACATGTTCATAACCACCTAGAGGCAAGCAGGGAAGGTAATCTGGGGAGCTGTGATTCCTGTCACAGGGACAGCTTCTTCTCCTCAGCACCGTTGCGATGGAGAGTGACAAGCTGAGGAGACACCAGGTCACCGTTATCTCCCTTGGTGAAGCCAGCGTGGCTCCACGCTGAGTCCATGGGAGCCAGTATCAGAGCCCGAGATGGAAGCGGATGGGCAGCTTGATCCTCATGTCAAGAGCGAGGAGCAAAAACATGCCGTTTGACACCTGCCCAGGATCCATGGGGCCGCGCACGGAGCCGACTGTCGCAGCACATCCCTCCACGCTGACAACATCCTCAAGACTTGGCTTTCACCCTCCTGCCTGTAAGATTTGGCGTTATGTATCACCTGCCAAAAGATGGAGTGGGTGGCCTTGCCGCCTCTGGAAAAACACTCAGCGAGTGAAGGTGCTTGGGACAGGGTGTTCCTGCCATCAGTTACTCCTGGACAGACTGTGAATTGTTCAGCCTGGAGAACAGAAGGCTCCAGGGAGACCTTATTGCAGCCTTTCAGTAGTTAAAGGAGGCCTCTAAGAAAGATGGGGAAGACTTTTTCTCAGGGTTTGTTGTGACAGAACAAAGGAGTGATGGGTTTAAACTAAAAGAGGGAGATTTAGAGTGGGTAGAAGGAAGAAATTTTTTACGCTGAGGGTGGTGAGATCCAGGCGCAGGTTGCCCAGAGAGGTGGTTGATGTCCCATCCCTGGAAACACTCAAGGTCTGGTTGGACAGGGTTCTGAGCAACCTGCTTTAGTTGCAGATGTCCCTGCTCCCTGCAGAGGGCTTGGACTAGCCGACTTTTAAAGGTCTCTTTGAACCCCCAAAATTCTATGACTCCTCTATGACTGTGGTGTAGGTGTTGTCCTGTCAAGGGAAGTGTGTGAAAGTTAGATGATTTCAACCTAAAATCTTAGAGTTTGAATCACCTTCAGAACTGCCAATTACAACTGAGTAGGTAGAGAGTTTGCTGGTCTTTTTTTTTTTTTTTTTTAATGCAAAATAATATTAAGGTTTCATTTAAAAAAAAAACAAGGAAAAAATCTCTGAAATGCAAAACTGCACTTTATTATTATTTTGTTATAGAAGAAAAATAGAATAAACCTTTTTGTTGCAAATACATGCCAAGAAACACTCTAAACTGAGGATGGTGGGGAGGAAGGGTGCCAGCAAGCAAGCTGCGACAAGTGGAGAAGTGATTATGCAGCAAAGAAGTTGTTTCAGAGCTTTGTGGAACTGCAGCTCAGAGGTGGTGGTTCTACACTCAAGTGCCTCTCCTTGGATAAGATCGGCTGTCACATTTCATCAAATACCCTGTACTAAACCCAAAGCATTTCAGCTATCAGGGCTGAGCTTCATACGCCCTTAATTGTCCACGTAGAACCAACCGTTCATCAGCAGGATCAGCCGAATCAGCTTCTGGAGGTGTCTCTTTTCACCTCCTGACTGCTGGGAGAGCGGCAGGTGACTACAAACCTAATTCAAACACTTCAGTTTGGTGCCCAAGGTACAGGAGACGAATATGGGTTCAGAAAACTTAATGACAAACACAGCCAAGGAGCATGAACCAAGAGATTCAAGGTGAAAACAACACCTATGTGTAAGAGAAATTTAGCTCAGCAAGGAATGCCTAGGAGTCCTTTGCAAGGACACCATCACTCAGATCTTAGGGGAAAGAGCTCTGCTCTTGCTTCTCTCCTTCCCAACTACCAGCTTAATTTGTGGAAAAGTTCTTTTAAGCCCAAATCAGGCTACGAATGAACAAGACATCCAAAGGTGGTGGAGTGCATACAAACTGCAGAGTTCAAAGTTAATTTGATATAGTCAACCCCATAATAATAATTTTTTCCCTGGGGGAAAAAGAAGAAAAAAAAAAAAAGGAATAAGAAAAAGGTAATATTTACATTTCTGGTTTATTCTAGACCAGAATATATATGCTGTCCTCCTTCAATATTTCAACAACTGCTTTATTCATCCTGGCTAGCAGATGGGGGCATGGTTATGCCAGTAATTCAGCCTAATCCAGAAGAAAAGGATTTGATGCTGAAGAAAGAAGAAAATAAAAATGTCAAGTAGGAACCAAAGAGCAAGTGTGAGCGGAAAGACATCTTGGTGGGAAATAGAGGAAAGTGCGGTCACACATCATGTAGTACATTGTCGAACTGTGGTCTGTCAGACTGTAGGAACCTCAAGCACTGGGATTTTAGTGAGCCCTGTGCCTTGTTGGGTTCTAAGGCATACACTTTTACCCATTAGCATCTAAACTAAAGTCATAATTTTTGGCTCATTTGCATGGAAAAAAACTTTCATGATCCTTCAGCTGTTCTCACCCCGGTATTTGTAATTTTATTACTCAAATATCAACTTTTGTTCACTGTCCAAGTGCAATGAAAACATAATATTTAAATATAAGCCCCATTTACCTTTCAAGTATTTTTCCTGTCCAAGAAATTCCTAGTAATTTGTGTCTAATTCAGGCCCTGAACTCATTATTCATCTCTTCTGTGTGCCTATTCATATTAATAGGTGCTAATTCTACCCTTGTGACATCATCACTGTTCCTAAGGCAACTGCCTGTGATGTCAGAAACACAAGACAATAGCCTCTGGTTATGAATAAGCAAGCGGGGAAAATGAGTAATGAACTAATTGAAAGGCTCATAGACTGTAGCAAAATAGCTCAGGATCCAAACTTCCCACAAAGGTTTTAACATACATGACCAGCTTAATTTTCAACAGATTAGGTGTTGGCTGGGTGCACTGGGTGTGGGCCACTCGTGCATGTGTGTGTGTTGGATTCTTGATGGATAATGTTATGTTAGGTGAATAGTATTTAGTCATGCTGTGCTCTAATGGCTGTCATCTCATGAGCTTTAGAGGACTGAATTTCATAACTGAATAAAACGTTCTCTTATCCAAGTCTGGAGTGAAGATATCAGCATAGCCTTGTTTAAAAAAAAAAAAAAGAAAAAGAATCAAAGAAAAAAGGCAGAAGGTTCTACCTGTTTTTTTAGTCCAATGTCCTTGGTAATATAAATAGTGTGTTACACTGTATATAACTTGAATATATTTGCTTTAATTGAGAGAAAATTTTGCCACAGGGCAGCTAACAGGGAAGACGTTTTCTTCTCCTTGCCTTCCCTGCAGATCACTGGCTGAATTTTCCTTCATCTTTCTTTCTTTTGCTTAATCGTAATTAACCCCTGTGCATTGTGTTCCGCAATTATCACTTCACCAGATAATTCCCTGTGCAATCTTTGCTTCTTTTTCACTGAACACAACAGACTAGATCCACAAAATTATTCAGGGCCTCCGCTGAAATTGTAGAATTATAAATTTAAAATGTAAATTCACAACCTTTCCTCCCAATCTGGTATTTCCTAACTCTTATCTCCGCTGCATCTACTTATGGCTCCTTAGAGGTAGAGCTTAGCTTGGAGGGCTCCCAGTGACTGTTTTCAGGGCCAGAGGTCTGTGAGGTCTCTGCCACCTGAAACAAAGCCCAAAGTACAGCGAAGGAAGAATAAACCCCATCTCTAGGGCCAGATTGCCATGCATGTTTTGAAAAATTGGCTGTGAAAAGAAACTCTCGTTTTTCCCTCCCGGGCTTTGCTTTCCACAGGAGAACCAGCTTCGCAACTCTGTCTACTTTGCAAGGCCTTGAGATAGACCCTAAGAAACCCTAGGCAGCAAATGAAACATCAGCTCATGGTTCCCTTGGACATCTGTTAAAGAAAAGCCATCCCAGAAACTCCCATGGCTGCCAACAAGCCAAGTTTTACAATACTCAGACATGCCAGAAAAAGGGTCGAAGGTCTGTCTGAATCCAGATGGCCTACTGGGCTAGCATGGTTAAAGCATGCCAGCTTCTGTAGCCAACAGCACAGAAGGGAGTGATTTGGCCAGCATTATGGCCATCTGCTTCTACCTCCTCAGCCCAAATGACCGGATACCCACTGCAGCTGAATCAACAGTGCAAGTGCACAGAAAAGCTCAATTTTACAATGCTGGATCTGTATCAAGATGCTTCAAAATGGTGATCTGGTCTGGGAAGTCAAAGACAGATGGGCCAGATGCTGGTGAGATCCAGCAGAACTGCTCTACAGGTACTCGCCTTTCCTCTTTGTCTCTTTTACTCACCTACTGGGACTATTTTTTAGTATCATTTACAGTAATTCTCTTTTGATATGTGTATTCACACTCAAAATGAAATAATATAGAAAGAAACAACAACCCCCAAAGCAAAATTCAGTGTGAAGTGGAAACTGAGTCCAAGCTTGAAAAGCAATGTTAGAATGTTATAGTGATCCAAGATGCTCTTCTTGTGGTAGGTTTCTTGGTTTGCTTCGGTTTGGTTTTTCTGGAGTGTGTGTAATTCATCCCAGCTTTCAGTAAGATATCAGATACAGTTAGGTTACGAGGCATATGAAAGAAGATAGAGATAGAAGGTGGAGTTTTGTACACCTGAAATAACCAATCCACTTGTCCTCTGTGGTCCCTCAAGGCCTTCAGGTAAGTTAGTGAAGACCAGAGTTCACTGGTTCAAAAAAATAAAAGTTCAGTGTTTTGTAAACCCGGTTCTTCTGCTTTACAATGGAAGAGCTTCTCTGAGGGACATTTACACTCCTGAATTTTGAAGTCAGGAAAATGAAAACCCACTTAGTCTAAAAATCTTCACCACACTTTTGAAAATTACTAGGGAGATGAGACAGATTGTTCAGTCATCCTGCGGTTATTTCTGAGATTTTCTTAAATGACCCCAAATCTGGCCAAAATAATCTTCAAGTAACTTCTTTCAATAAAAATGTATGCGTAGAAATACCGGCTCAGACTAAAAAAGCTCTTTAGGAAGAGACCCATAGGAAATGCTTAAAAATAAATAAAAGAAAAGGGTATTTTCCCCCACATATTCTCTTTAATTTTCTACGGGAATGGCTAAAGGGGTTCCATGAGAACCAGGGCTGCTGATGTTGGATATCTTTATTCTCAAATGTCAAAATATTTGTCCAGAATTTTTTTTTATGTTTTAAGAACTCACTTTCCATTCTCAAAATCCATCAAAAGTAACATTGGAGAGATACTTCTTAGGGAATTTTGCCTTCTAGGAGAAAAAATTATTTGGATGCCATTTCACATTCAGGTCTAAAAATCACAAGGGAAAAAGCCCAGTTAAATACTTGGAAAAACTTTTCAAATTTCTAGATGGATCAAAGTATATGGTTTCAACAGGTTTCAAATGCTGGAGTAACAACATGGAGTGGCTGCTCATACAGCTCATGAATTAATCCTCTTTGAGATACTAATTCCCAGGGTTGGTCACTTTCAATTTTGGTGTTATATTTAACCAAACAACAGCAGGAACAACACAGAAAGTTATGTAATATGGCTCAACAACTGTAGAGAAATAAAATTTTGAGATGATTCCCACGTAAATAAGACGCGCATAAAAGTCTCGTCATATATGTTTGGAAATTAAATCAGAATTTGCGTTGACTTCTTGTCTGACGGATGACCAGCAATAAGCATGGCGGAGATCAAACTTGATTGTGACACTCTTCAACTGGGACATTCTACAAGTATTGCAGTAAAGCTGGAAACCATGATGATGCAACTGCTGATTATTTGAAACTGCTGCTCCTTCTATATTTAAAAAAAAAAATTATGCTCTGGAGAAGTGAGAGTGGGATGGAGCTCATAGCTAAGACTGCAAAATGAAGGAAGCAAAGCTGGCACACAGCTCTTCCAGACTCTGCAAAAATGAAAAGAGAAGGAATTTTTAGATATATTTAATTATTTGATGCAAGGGTATGTCTCTATGGTAGCTGGAATCACTTGGATTCCCTGTAATGGACCCAGTGGACATTAAATGATGCTCTGCCGAAGTTGAGGACATTTGTGTGCAGCCGGGCTGCACTGGTGGGACAGGCTCTTTGGAGACGTGACATGACGTACACCTCCGTGTAACAACTTCTGCTGGGGCTGTGTTGGATCCAAAGGCCAAAGGGAGCTGCAGTATTTTATCAATTTTCTCATGTGAGGTCTGCTTAGAAAATAGATTAGAATCCTTGTTCTGGGGGGAAATTGGTCTTTCGCCGCCTTTGTTTTTTGTGGTTTTCCCTCAGACCTTTAAGCCTGGAGGGAGCAATACAAAGCACTATTTAAATAATCCACTTGTATATTTTGTTCCATGAATGCTGATTTTATTTTTTGAAATTATGCACTAACGTTGTTATGGTTGGGGTGCTGCAAAATACCATTAAAAAGGAGGGATTTGCTAAGTGTTTTTTTCTTTTTATTTTCTTTTTTTTTTCTTTTTCCTTTACTTTTTTCTTTTTTTTTTTCCTTAATTTAAGACTGTGGTGGGTCTCTGAAGTTCATATTTGGCTCTAAGAGATCAATCCCAGTCAGCTCTGATGGATCCAGTTATTTTGGCCAATGGTTACCCTTCTGCTAATTCACTTGTGGGAAAAAAAAAAAAAAGAAAGAACAAGAAAAAGTGAAAAAGAAAAAAAGAAGTAAAAATGTCGTATGGTGGTTCTAAAGTCCTCCCATCCAATGAATTCATCACACACATACACACTGAGAATGGAATCCATCCATCCTTCAGTATCATGAGTTTGGTTTAAAGAGCTGCATGGATGGGAAAGTTTTATAATCACATTCCCTGGACTGAAGTTATGCGGTAAAGATCAGGTTAACCTGGGTATAGCTGGCTGCCAGAAAACACAGAAAATGCCTTAGGAAGCCAACCTTTCTGCTCTGCCTGAGCTTTAAAACACAGTGTATGTGTGCATGTGTCTATTTATGCAATGAGGGAGAGACACACACGTATATACTCCTCATATAAATAGAGACATACACGCACACACGCTTACACCAAAATTCACCACTAGTGGTAATTTCATTGGTGTCACAGTACTGATGTATGGGACAAACTAAGATGTTTATCCTGTGAACAGTTGAAATCCATCATTTAATATTTGCAGAAAAAAACCTCTCTCTCTTTTTTTTTTTTTTTTTTTTAACATGGGTATTTCACTTTGGATAAAAATGCGGACCAAGAAGTGGATGCTCCCAGCAGCAAAACTTTGGTTCCTGTCTTAGCTGACTCAGCTGCTGAGATTTCCTGTTGTCAACAAATATGTTGAGCTTGCACTGGGATGATTCAAAGCAGGAGCCTGGCTGGGTGCTGTGCATCGTCTCCCCTCCCTCCTGCTCCCTTTCTTTCTTTGTGCATTATTTGTAGTCAGTGAAAATCTGCTTGCAGAGTAACCAAAGTGTGGAAGGTGTCTGATCACACCAAATGGGCAACCAGATCCATTAAAAAACAGCAAGCCTGAAGTCATGAACAATTTCAATATCGGCACCTTATTACCACCTTAAGAGTGTTGAAAGCCAATTCCCTTTTTCTAATGAACTCTTACCTAATATAAGTTCTACTAAAATTCTCATGTCCATTTTTTTCGTTTTCCTAACACTGGTATCAACTTTTTTCTTTCCTAATGAAAACCAATTTTTTTACTGCTTGGAAGGTAGATTTTAAGTAAAGCAAAATATCTGATAGCTTCCAAAATTATTTTGAACAGAAAGTATTTTATGTTTGTTTGTTTGTTTTTCCTAAAAACAGTAATATATTTATGTTAGTATAAGAAAAGAACACTTCATGGTGATTACATGCTTTGACTGAATTTGGCATTTTTTGAGTTAATGTTGCTTTTTGTCAAAAAGAAAATATTAAATTGAAATAATATAAAAAAATTGACTAGTATGTTATAAAGCAGTAACTCCCCACATTAAAGAGCACAGACCACCAGTAATTCATACAGACCATTGTGGTGGTCCACAAAATAAAACATTTTGGAAGCAAAGCAGTAGGGGATCCTAACAGTTGTATGAAAAATGGTCCAACAGAAGTTTTCTCTGCTGTTCAAGTCTTCATCAAATGGAAAAATTAAATGAACCACTGCTTTGTTGTGGCATGGCTGTATGCAGTATTGAGAAATCTGCCCTTGCTGAAAGGGTACCAATATCTATGCAGATAGTCTCCCCTGAGCCTCCTTTTCTCCAGGCTCAACACCCCCAGGTCCCTCAGCTGCTCCTCACCACACTTCTGCTCTAGACCCTTCCCCAACTTCATTGCCCTTCTCTGGCCACGCTCCAGCCCCTCAATGTCCTTTTTGGAGTGAGAGGCCCAAACCTGAACCCAATCCATAGTGAGCTAGACTTCTCTGAAAACACAATAAATACGCTCAGGAAAAACAAGCCAAGGCCACACACCCGTAGCACTGTTTTCCTTGAGGCTGTTTCTGGTGTTGCTAGGGATGTCCACCGCTCACTGATTGCTGCACTTCATCCGTGGTCTCACAGTACCGTATCCCAGGGCAAGATCTTGTTTGAAATCTGTGTCTCGCTATATAGGATTCCAATCAAAACTTTAATGGTCCAGGGCAGCGAGTAGCATTTAATGACCTCTGGTGCTATCACTTGAGTCTTTTGGGCATTGACATTGATTTTCCTTATCTTGGCATGTGAAGACAGGAGCCTCAGTCCCTTCTTTCAAGCGTTTGCTGGTACGCTCTAGTAGCACAGACTAAGCAGGCAGCGGTGATGGGCTGCGTGTCCTCAGCTCTTAGGCAACCTCCGTTTGGCCCCCGAATTCAACATCATTAATTGCAAGAGTCGGAAAAAAGACAAGGCTGGTTGGGCACCTCTGTATTTTACTTGAGGTGCATCTATGTATTTAGGGTTTGTGTTTGAGACCCAATTTTTTTTGCGTAGATGCTTCTTTTCCACGGTAAAAGGGAGGTACTGTTTTAATGCAGAATTTCTGACCGGTGAGGTCTATAAGAACTTGCATCCTCAGTAACGGGTAAAATGAAGAAAATATTGCAAAGGAGTAAGTCTTGCTCAACCCTGTGTTCTTCTGCTCTTCCATAAAAGCATCAATTTCTCCTTAATAGGTCTTAAGAGGAACTGCGGTGGGGTCGTTCAGCACAAATTGGGGTGTTATTTCTGTTTATGGCGGCTCTCATCCTTTTGCTAATCTCTTACTAGTCTCGTGCAGACACTTCATTTATAAGAAGCTAAATTAAACTATGTGAGGATGTGCCTCTCCATGAATTTTAAACCTAAAAAGCTGCTTTGTTCCTTGATTCGGTTGTGGGGGAAGAACGCGGCACCGACATACGGCTATTTGAACTCTTTATTTGCCACATTTACAATATTAATAACCCTGTTTCTAGAAGTTGTCACATCAAGTAAAAGATCTTCATTCCAGACTGTCTTTTGGGGCCAAATTGAGACTGGATGCATGCATTTAATAAATTGTAGTCTCAAGTAGTCATTTTTGTAAATAATTAGCTTCGGTGAAAGAATAAGTTAGCATATTGTATGCATCTAATGTTGCAAATGTACACACAGCAAACTTTGCTATTAATCAACAGTCAAGCGCTGTAAGTTGGGTCTCATACATAATGAATTGTTCTTAAACCTCCTGGGTTTCATTGATAGAAAAATAAGAGAAAACACGAGTGTAGTAAGCTTTTGAATAAAATTTAACGAGATTGCTCTGCATCCTGTAATCGGTTTGGAATCATTAGAGACCAGATAATTCATCTGCAGTTTTGGGGTGGCTTTAGCCTTCATCTATCAAAGCAAGACTATTTAAATGACATTTTGGTGTTGATAAAATACAGTTTTATTTAATTTCACAATGAAGGCTTCAGTAAAAATGCCAGCTTTACTTTTATTATGTAAAGAATAATGCCGCACGACTGAGTCTCGTTTTAATGCTAATTTTGGTGTTCTGATCCTCACTGATTCTTCCGTTTGAAAAGTAACACGCCAGCTGTTTTTCTAAGGAAAAAAAATGATTTGGTAAAAGACAAGCACAGAGCTATCCAGGTGTAAGGAGGAGACAAGCTTCACTTTTCAGACGCTGCATCTTTTTATACAGGTCTGATTTCCTGTGATTTCAGATGCATGAGCGTTGTGTGGAGACTTGTCTTCAATCGCTTGCTGGAAGGATAAGGAAGAAAATACCATTAAAAAAAAAAAGTCCATAACCTTTTAAATTATATTTGTTCCTCCTGCCTATTTCATAGCAAGAGCTGCCGTTTAGATCCTGGAGAATCAGCAGTGAATTCTCCTGCAAATGTAAAAATTTGCTCTTGATTTAGAAACTCTTCACAATTTACTAATGACCCTAAGCCGTGGAGATGTTTGATCCCCCTGATGTGCCCTGGCTGACCCGTGCCTGGGGAGTAGTTTAATCATGGACGCTCACTGCCAGGAGACATCTAAGCCAACGGTGGTTTTGGCCGGTGCAGAATCTTGTCCAAGAGGAATATCCCAAGTGGCAGGCACCAGGAGGAAGGTCTTCTGCTCACACACACAGGCTTGTCCAGTCCTTGGCCTGTAGCGTTGGCCGCTGGGAAAATGACGCAAGGACCCAGCTTTTCTCACTGGTCTCAAATCACTTAGAGACTCTCTGCTCTGAGGACTGTTCTGTTCCTTAGGTGACTCACAGACGAATTATGACTACATCCTAAGCTCTCCTTGATGGTGATGACAGAATTCCTAGAGTCACAGAGTGGTTTGTGTAGGAAGGGACCTTTCAAGCTCATCTGGTCTGACCCCCCTGCAGGGAGCAGGGACATCTGCAACTAGAGCAGGTTGCTCAGAGCCCCG
>JAVSBS010023665.1:14000-33530 GCA_033124195.1 Coracias cyanogaster | reverse complement strand
CCACGGCTTGGAAACCCTTCCAGGGATGGGGACTCCACCACTGCCCTGCCCAGCCTGGCACAGCGCTTCCCACAAAGAAATTGTTCCCCGTGTCCAACCTCAACCTCCCCTGGCACAACCTGAGGCCGTTTCCTCTTGTCCTGTTGCTTGTTCCTTGGGAGAAGAGCCCAACCCTACCTGGCTCTTTCCAGGGAGTTGTCAAGACTGAGAAGGTCTCTTGAGACAACCCCAGTCCTACCTTAAAACTCAAACAGGTCGGCATGAAGAGGACAAAAGGACTCAGCCCAGCTGTGAGACGCACCAATCTTAAGAGTTAACGCTTAACAGTGCTTTGTATTCCTAGACTAAGATTTAAAAAAGGAGGTAAAACCTCTTCAGCTATTGCATGAGCCGCAGAAGCAAGAGGTTTGCAGATGACCAAGGGCCCCATGCTATGAAACCTCAAAGACCAGCATAGCCCCCTTCCACCCATGAAGGAACCAGATCCCCACCCAAGGAAGTGTTTTCTTTGTAGGTTTTGAACGGCTCAGGAAGCGTTTGCCAGGAGCCTTCCAGAAGAAGTGGAACAACAGTTTGTAAATGGTTCTCATTTGTTCATCTTCATGGCTCCTAGATGAGCAACCTCCGGCCATTCCGCAGCTCAGAAAGCTTCATTTGCAGCTTGCTACAAACATCTGAAGAGTTCTTGTCCTCAACGCTGCTCCCTCATGGCAAGAGTCAATGATTTTCTCTTCCATCCCTGCTTGACTTCCCGAGGGCAGAGCTCAAGTCATCGTTCCTGCATTTGGATCAGAGAAACGTGCTCCAGCGTTACCCAGGACATCATTTCTCCTCTGGAGAGCTAGGGGAAGCATTCCAGGTCCCATCCAGTTTATCATCCACCATCTTGATTAAATACTTTTTTTTCTGGGGGGGGGGGGGGGACATTGATGCTTTTCAATTATTCAAAGAGAAGCCCTACATTTTACATCTTTCCTGCCTGCGATGTTTCATCATTCGATGGAATAATTGCAATCCTCTCTCCATCCCAATTTACCCCATCAATTAACACACTTCCTCAAGTGCTTTTAATAATTCACTCTCAAAGTCTAATGTATCAAGTAGGAGCAAGACGCAAAATCCAAACTTAACCCCAAACTCAGCTGGTTTTTCTTGCCTGTGCTCTGCCCAACAAACTTCAGCTGGCTTCAAAGGCCACTTCTTACGCTGAACTCTCTTGCTTTATTTATCCTATATATTTTCCAAAAGCCTTCCAGGCCACTGCAATTTATTTCCCCAACTATTTAATGAGGAAAATGCAATTTTTTTTTTTTTTTTTCCTGCTGTCTCCCCCTTTTTTTAGCCTGTTGTCTTCCCAGGCAGTTCAATCCCAGCCCTAGTTTTAAAGTTGACTTTAAACATAGCACACGCAAGAAGCTGAAAGCACCAAGGCAAAAATTGGTGCAGCATGTGCCTGGAATCGCAGCCAAAGATCCAAGTGAGCAGAAGGTCAGGGAAAAAAAAAAAAAACAAAACCACCTTCTGTTAATTAAATGTCTTCAGATTAGATGAACCAAAAAAAAAAAGTCATTAGAAATAAATGAGTTAAGTAATTCTGCAGCATAAGTTCAACGGCAGCCATGAGAGGAAGAAAAACTGCGTGGCCTGAGCTGACTAAGGTAATTATTTTAGCAAAGCCTTTAGCAAAATAAATTGCACGGAAGTTGAGAAACCTTCTGAAATGAAGCTTAAAAAAAAAATAAAAATCTTCGGCTCCTTCAAGGAAGTGGGGAAAAAAATTAAAAAAATAAAAAATCAGGAGAGGACCGGTATTGTATCCCTAACAGCAGCTTGAGAACCAGAACAAAGCCAGCGAGAGTTTCAAAGCACAGCAGCTCTCCCGACTCTGCTGTTTGTTCTGCTCATAAGCAGACAAGCTGGTTCCTTTCATCTGGAAAAACTCACACAATCAGAAAAATACCTCCATAGAATCTGAGGCTGTAACAACAAAGCCCAAGGGGCAGCCAAAAAGAAATCTTCTGGCCAAGACGAAATAAATAAATTTTTTTTTAAAAAAAAAGGGTGTTTGGATCCTCTGAGAGCGAGCTGCCTGCTTCGGGGAGCGGGGCAGCCGGACATCGGAGCGCTGCCGGAGCGGGTCCGGGGACTCACCGAGGCAGCTCTCGTTGCCGTCTCTCCTCCGATGAAGGCTGCAGCCCTCCTAGGTCAGCACAAAAGCGAGCGGAGGAAGCAGGAGCAAGGAGATAATAGGGAGAGGGAAGCACATGAAAG
Source organism: Coracias cyanogaster (assembly GCA_033124195.1). Lineage (NCBI taxonomy): Eukaryota > Metazoa > Chordata > Aves > Coraciiformes > Coraciidae > Coracias > Coracias cyanogaster. The sequence continues at coordinate 31,259 of JAVSBS010023665.1, read as the reverse complement.
GCTGCACACAGGGATGAAATGTCTCCCTGTAACACCCTCGAGGAGGGGGAAGAGAAGGAATTAAAAGTACGAGAGCAGAGTCCAGCGTCAACGGGGAAGCTGGACCTGCAGTAGCTCCGCTGCGGTTGAGAAGACCCGGTAAAAATGCCTCTCTGAAATATTGTTTTGATAAATATGCCATCTCCTTGTGGAATTCAAATCTCCAACTGTTCCACTGGCATGGACAGCTCTGCAGTAACGACACATGCCACAGATTGTGAGTTAACTTGAATTACATTTCAGATCTGGGGAGGGGAGGGTGTCAGTGGGAGGTTTATGAACAGTATGCTCTAGCTCTGATGTTGTTATAACCAGATGGCTTCGGCTGTATCATTTACAATAAAAAACAAACAACCAAAAAAACAAAAAAAAAAGTAGAGTCAACTTCACAAATAAATCATTAATTCACCTGCAACTGGAACAATCTGAATGAGTCGCCTCCTTCACGGATCTCATTTCAGACCTTCCATGACTATTCTGCAGTTACACCTGGTTCTGTAGGAAGGGCTGGGACGGACGAGCCCAGAACTGATTCTCCTCCTGCAGGTATCTCCCCATCCTCCGGGAAGGAAGCTGCCAGATCCGCACCACTTTCCTGGGCATACCTCCCCAAAACCAGGCTGAGGAGGGGCCATGTGAACACCCCTTTACTTTCTTCTAGGCGAGTCTGCGTCCCAGGGCAAGGCCGAGGCAGGGACGCTCCTCCAGCGTGCTGAGGTCACTCCACCGTGTTGAGGATAAAAGGTCTGGTTCAGGTTGGAGCGTTTCCATAAACGATGCAGTTCAGCGTAATCAGACGTCTCTGGGCCGTGCAGACAATTCCTGCAATTACCTGGTGATGAACTTTTCCCGTCTGGCAGCGATTAGAAGCTAGAAACACTGGGTTCGAGTTGCGACAGGGAGAATCTCGTTATGACTAAACGCTTTGCTTACCTAAAAGGCAAGGCATGCTAAATCCAATAGAAAAGGAATTAGCGGCGCTCAAGCAATGGCAGCGAGGTGGGAATTTGGGAAGCACACAAATGGAAGGCTTTACCACACCGGCGGTCGTGTGTTCACGCTGAGAGCCTCGGTGGGGGAACACAAAAAGGGGCAGGGACCCTCTCATGAGTCACCTGTTGATAAAAATAGACAGCGGCTCGATTAAACACATGAGCGGCTGGCGGAATTCTCCTTCACACCGGGGACAAGAGGCTGTGAGCGAAGGTACGGGAACAGAATGAGAAATCGGAGCCAACAGATACCTCCTCTATTTCCTAGACTAAACAGAGCTACTCGCTGCGATCCGTTACGTGCCCTACCTGACCGTCTTATGGTCAGATCAATTTGCCACCGCGGATTTCAACCTGACCTCCCCGGAGATGTGGGCTAATGGTGGCAGAAACGGATGGTGTCGGCGCTACGCAGCCATCCCGCCCTGCGCCTAAATGTTCGCAAACAGACGGTGGCTTGGACACGTCTCCCCTCTCACACCTGAGCAGGTAACAGGTTAGAGGAAGGCCTGCGGGTCAGCTTCACGCAGAAAAACCAACGCTGTCTAGTATTTTGGTAAAATATGAGGAATCTCACAGGTCTGCACTGCAGTTGTGTGCCCAGCGTTCCTTCATAATCCCACCTGAGCTGCGTCTGAAATGGAACTGACTGAAACAGAACCGTTTGGGAGCCGGTTTTAAAGTCTTCAAAATGAAGCAAACAACAGGAAAAAAAAAAAAAAAGACAACAGATACCACACAGTACAAAATAGTAATTATTTATATTTTCAAAAAGAAAAAAAAAACAAAACAAAACGAAAAACAAACGTTACCAGCTATTTTGAAACTTCTTCCCTGTAAGAAGAGTACTAATAGAAAGGAACAGGACTGGTTCCTACACAGTCAGCAAGTCAGGTACAAACAGTTGTTAAGAATCGTTTAGCAACTCAGGACAGGGACTTCTGACGCAGCGTTCATCAACAATAAAATTTATCCTTTTTTTTTCTTTCTTTCTTTTTTTTTTTAAAAAAAAAAAAAAAGGGGGAGGAGGGAGATAAAGCAGGGAAAAATGCCAAAAACATTTCCCACAATATCTAAAAACAGTAACCGTTGCTCTTGTCAGACAGCACGCTCCAGATGAAGGATTTTCTAAGTCCTTTCAAAGCCAATCGAGAGTTGCCCAAGGCTGCCTTCAGCCTATTCACCCTCCAGAACACACACAGCCTTTCGCTGGCCCCTTTCACTTCAACCTGTCATCTTATAAAAGGTAGGGTTTTTCTTTTTTTTTTTTCCTTTTTTTTTTTGCAATTAACATACAAGTGCTACTAACAGAGAAACTGATCTTCTTGTTGCTGGATGGCAATAAGGAGTTACACAAACGTCCAGTTTTTTAGCTCAGCTGGAAGGACTTAAATTATCTTTTTTTTTTTGTTTTTTTTTTAAATATAAATACCACTGGAGCTCCCATCGGGTACTTCCTTTCCAGAACCACCCTGGAAATTCTTTTTAACCCTCCAACGCTCTCCAAAGCTAAAACGTCCTCTTGCTCCAGGCATCTGACGGTTTGTTCTGTGCTGCCAGACGCAGAGACGTCGTTTTGCCCAGTACCGCTACTGGGTTATTCCGACTTGGGTCGGCGCCTAAACCGAACCCCGTACTCAATTGACTCGGCCAAGTCGAAGGGAACACACAGACGATGCAGCGACAGGGATTCGTTAGGTTGAACAGCCCCAGAGCCCCAGGCCCACCCTCCCCCCTCTCCCCAAGTTACTTGGTGCTGTTTTAAAAAGTCTGGGTGTCACGAAGCAGTCTCTTCCCCCCAACAACAGAGTAAAAGCTCCACAGATTTCGCTGTCTACCTGGTGGTCAAGGTTACAGCAGCAACAGGTGATGCTGCTTCCAGAAAAACATGGGGTGGTGCGATGGGACTTTAGGATTGCTTCAGTCGCTTACGCGGGGGTCCCAGAAAGGGACACTGTGCAGAGGCCAGAGAGCGATACGCCTCAGCCACCAAATGGGGATGCGATACTACCATGGACTTCCAGCCTGATGTCTCCATGACGTCGGAAGCATGACTAGAAATAAGAGAGAATAAATCTGAAGTTATCAACTGGGGATAAAAAGGATTAATGAAATAGATTCTTTCCACATGCCCGGGAAACCTGACTTTTTTAGCGTACTGTTTTAGGGTCATCCTGGATGTATGTTAGATGTATTTTTGCAAAGATCATGAGCTTTGGCTCTGCTGGCACAACTGTGTGTTGGACAGGCCTTCAACTTAAGGATCACAGAACCATAGGATTGTTTTGGTTGGAAAAGACCTTTAAGATCACAGAGTCCAACTGTTAACCCAGCCCTGCCAGGGCACCACTAACCCCTGGCCCTCAGCACCACATCTCCACGGCTTGGAAACCCCTCTAGGGATGGGGACTCCACCACTGCCCTGCCCAGCCTGGCACAGCCCTTCACAGCCCTTTCAGTGAAGCTTTTCCTAATATCCAATCTAAACCTCCTCTGGTGCGACTTGAGGCCGTTTCCTCTTGTCCTGTCACTTGTTCCTTGGGAGAAGAGCCCAATCCCACCTGGCTCCAACCTCCTTTCAGGATGAAAAGCTCAAACACATGATCCAAGGTAGAGGACAGAGGAACACAGTGCTCACCTACCCTGACTACTCAGCACAGACACATTTTAAATCAATAGAGAAAGTACTGAGAACAACTGTTTTAACTGACAAACAGGACTAAAAATGTCTCCAGACCTCAAAGTAGCTAGTAGACATTTCAGATCTACTGGAAGGTCTGTTACATTGTGAGTTGCAAATAGTCCCTCCGAATCAGGTAACATCTGATATTCTACTACCTAAAAGTTCTTGGGATCTTAGGAAGAGATCTATAACAGTTCAGTGAAACAGTCCTGTAGACTCTGACCAGTCCCAGCAGGACAAGAGCCACCTGCCCGTAGGGCAATGCCACCTCTGGGAGGCCTGGCAAATGAAGGATCACAACGGGAGAACCAAAAAAAGAGAAGTAGTAGAGGGGAACGTCCCTTGCACGTGACAATTCATAAGAAACAAGACTTTCCTCTAGATCCCTTGCATGCAAGAACAAAAGGAAACTCACTAGTTAATGAAGTCCACTGCTTGAGTTTTCAGTTGATCAGCACTATGGAGGTCAGCCAGAATGAGGATCTCGGCTGCGTTTTCCACCGACAGGTTACTGCACAGCGCGTCCTCACACATCACCTTCAGACGTTCCAGAGCATACTGCAAAATACAAGCCAGAGCAGAGTTACAAAGAAAGAAACCACCTCACTGGCCTGACGTGAAGCTTTACTTGTGCTCCTTCACTCTTCAGTAAAACGCTACTACTCTATTACGCTCAACAGACCTCCTTGCTTTGCTATACGCATCTGAACTGTACTCAGAGAAGTAGTGACCAGCAAAATAAATAAATAAATAAAAGAAGAATCATGATGTGCCCACCCTGAGGAAAGCAATGGAGAGGAAACATACCCACCATAACTCATCCCGGCCTTCTGATGTTACAGGCTTACTGGTGCTGTGTTCATGCTTTGGAATGAGAACTTCAGGTCACCTGCAAGACTTGCTACCTCAGTTACTTCAAGGCACAGAACGCTAAAGCCAAATCTTCATTCTTACTCTATTACTGCATGATAGTATTACCCGGCTTCAGGGGGAAGACCTATCCAACAGTGAATGCTCCAGAGGTGTTCCAGGGGTTTTTAGGCAGTTTTCCCTTGATTTCTTTGCCATTAATGATCTGCATGTTAAGATCAGCCTTGCTCAGGTACACGCTACTAGTTTAATACTACGAATGCCCCTGATTTTTTGCCACTATCCAGCTGGCAATGAAGCACCACAGCACGTCTGTAACGCCTCGGCAAAAGCTCTATTCTAACTTCACAACCTCAATCTTAACAGTTTCGACCGTTCAATTGTGCATTTGCCTCAACGTTTTTAAGATCCACAGGGCTGGGCCATGTCAATGGTTTGTGGAATTCAAAGGACACGCTCAGAAGAAGAGTGCTGTCTAATAAATTTCACACTCGGCTTTCTGCAGCACTTCAGTCGCTATTGAGACATGCAGACACAGCCAAGACTTTCAAAAGCAGCACAGTGGTCTTGGACAGACTTCAAAAAGGTCAAGGCTCAGGAAACTCTGAGCCACTCATTCTCAAATGAAACCCCGGCTCCAAACTTCAGTCTATTAGAATATCCTAGGTGGGAACTGGGAGACTGAGCTACTTCTGAAAATCTTGGTATGTGTGATCTGCTTATGGGGTTTTGTAGCACTTTGGATGAAACAAACTATTTTTGAATAGTTCTGGATATTCTAGATGCCGTGATTACATTGCAGAGGGTCAATTCTAATGCAGTTCTTGTACAAGTAATAACATTAGCACTACATCAACTGTCCTAAAGATTAAACACAGTTAAGTCTTCTCAACATGAGGACTTCAAATTGAGTGACATTTCTAAACAAAGAAAAAAATCTTTAAGATCGTTATTTTTATCTGACAAATAACCTCGTCTGGGAGTACCCTTAATATTGTTCATGAGGGTTTGTGGACAACCTGGAGATGACCCGGTGCACAAATTCCTCAGTATGTGAGGCCGCATTCGGAAAAGATCCCAGATTTGCGAGGACTGCTCTGCAACCTGAACAGAGAGCTGGTAAGAAGCTCATCTGCATGACACCAGGAGCACTTGCTTTACAATAAGCACTATTGCTATAAATTGACTTTATATTCTGATCGAGATTTTCATCCCATTGTGATTAAATTTAAATGAATAATTTTAGGCAATAAAAACATTTTTTTCACTGAAGGCTCGGTGATAATTACTTCAGTTGAGGCATGGCCCTCATAACCAGGACAGTTTTCTCCCACCAGAACATCTGAGAAGGCAAATCAAATTTACTTGCTTAATCTGTATCAATAACTAAAAACAGTTTCAAATGAAGGGCAAGCCATTAGTTTAGATTATTGTCTGTCAGGAGCTCAAAATGCAGCAAACGAAGCTTAAAATGATTCCTTTTCTAAATTGAATATTGTCCTCCATGCGTGTACAATTTTTACTTCGATTTTCACTACAAATAGCTCAGCTTCTAATTACATAGTTGGGCAAAAAGTAGCCATTCTGGTCTCTCAGGTGCCAAGATTTCCCCTTCCCCCCTTTCTTAATTACACTTTAAAAAACACACCCTACCTAATAGCATCTTTACCCAAGAGGCTGAAATAGTATCTCCTGGGTTGAGAAGACGTGCTTTGTTTTGGTTTTGGTCTAATTACATATTTTCCCCAAGAGACAGGAGGAACTCAGAAGAAGCTGTTTCAGTCTCTTGAGTAAATATTAAATGTTTTATGTGCTTTCATGAAAGATTTTTTTTTTATTTCAAACACAATGAGTTTAAAAGGAAAAAAACCCTACATTAAAAGCCAGGAAACTCAAAGTTAAAGCCTACTCTGTCCTTAATGTACTGCTTCTTACTTACACTTGTCTCAGTTAAAGATGGTATGTGAGCATTCAGTCAATACTCTTTAAATATTGAATAAAATGTGGCAATGATTAGAATCAGGCCAAGAAGCTCCTTGCGCTATTTCCCACTTTAATTCTAGTTGCAGCAGCCTAATAATGGCATATGGAGCATTTCACCTCTAAAATCAGCGGTTTTGATGAAGCCCAGGTCCGCAGTGACAGGGAATTTGATGGCTGCGTGGTGGTTGCGTGGAACAAGGTTAACATGCATCCACAGCTTAAAATCCACCACCAAAACTGGCACCCACAAGAGAATCCAAGGACTGAAGAAGCATGGAGACTGAACTACGCTCTCACCCCTAGAGGTGCTCCCTCCAGGTCAGAGTTGAGGCACATTGGCAGGGCAGTGTGGAGAATCTTGCACTGCTGCTACCCGTGCTGAACCTGTGCGATGGATAAATTCAGGACTTTAGTCTCCAGTGCTGTCAAACTGGCATCTTTCACCAGCACTAAGTTCACTTTTAAGAGAAAAAAAAAAAAAAAAAAGAAAAAAAGGAAATACAATTTTGGTTATATATTACGAATTTTCACTGGTGCAGAGCACTCTCTTCTGTCCTTGGTGCTGCAAAGGGAAGGAGGCAGCGGCTGCCTGGCTGGCAAGGCCACAGCGCTGCGCCTGCTACACGGGGACTACCAGCAGCCTTCCAGTCAGACCATCCCCGACACCTCCCTGGCAAGGACCCTGCAAAACCACAGACGGGTTAGGCAACAGGCCTTCCTCCAGTGCACCCCATCTCTCCAGAAACAGCAGGGACTGCCACTGCAAAAAGAAAAATCAAACAAACTCTTGGCTATCCATCACTCGAGAGCATCTCTTGAAGCTGCTGATACCAGCCAGAGCAGAAGGAGAAGCAGGCCCTGTTTACTGAGACACAAAACTGCTTTTGAGATTTGGTAATAACCACACTAAAAAAAAATATCACCAGGTCCACCTTGAAATAGTCTCACCTCTGGCTCTTACGCTAAATAGAGATGTCCTCTGAAACGTCAAGAAAATGCTTCAAAATGAGCAGCAGAGACAGATATTGCCGATTGTTATATGCTAAGATATGTATCTATACAGCTCTAAGTATCTTCTATGTACATCCTAACTTACAAGTATCTTACACTACATCCAGCTTTACCCATAAGCCACACGATTTAAAGAAATTGCCCAAGCACAACGAGCACATGGAAATCTTACAGCAGCCACCTCCGAGGAGCACTGTGTAAAGCAAGGCACGTGTCATTCCTGGATCTCTGAACACCCGTAAATCCCAACTGTACCTTGTCAGCAGCTGCCAGCAAGTCATCAGCCATTTTGTCAAGATTTGGTGCCTTCCCCGTGTAAATAAAGCACATCATTTCCTTAAATACTTCAGGTTCCACATCATTGATTTCAACCCGGTTCTGTATTGGAAAAATGAAGCTTATTAAGATGTTGACAAGAGGCTACGGGCTTCCTTCCACCCAAGCTCCTCAAGTATTCAGAAATTTGCTACAAACTATTTTGAATGCATACTACTTGCAAAAAAAGAAAGGAAAAAAAAGAAAAACAAAAGAAAAAGGTGTGGATGGAGTAAGAATGCTAAGTTGTATTTCACATTCTCTACTTCTCCCTATCCCGCCCCAGGCTCTTTCCCCAAGAGTAACAAAGGTAACAATTGCCTCCTTGATCCCTTTCTTCCTCCCTTCAGGACAGCTGAAGCAGAGACCTGCATCTAATGTGAGAAAAACAGTTAAAAGGTGACAGTAGTCACAAACACTACCTAAGAAGGTTATCTGACCAGTGATGCTAAGAGTTGAGAGCTATCCACCTAGCCGGAGGAGTCCTCCTTCCTTCGGGGACTTACCTTTTTACTCTCTTCCATCTCATGCTCAAACATGGCGCTGAAAACCGGGGAACGCGCTACGGCAGCGGGGAAAATAAAACACAGTTAGAGATGCTCTTGTCCTCTTCAGGAGGAGCTAAGTGTAGCCTGTCAACACCTCAACGCTGCTCTGCTACTTAACGCAGGAAAAATTCTCCTGGGCAAATTGGGTACCACTGGTAAAGAAGTACAGGTTGTGAGAAAGTAAAGTGGTTGAGTAGCATCAAACTGGGTATGGGAGAATCTACCATGTCCTTTCAACCAAGGCTGAAAAGCACATGGGTGGGAAGGTATATTTTTTGACTTTACAAGAAAGTATTCCCCTGGAGAAGTGTTACTTTCTCCTTACAAATGCTTTAGGAATATTTTATAGTACACTACAGCCACAAAAGATTCCAGATTCCTCCCACCATCCTCGCCATGGCGGGAGGTAGGCAATTAAAAATGGAGCAGATCTTTCCAATCCCTGTAACGGTTCACAAAAGCCTTTTACTACAGCTCTCCAGTTAAAAAGAGCTGCAGAAGCCTCCTTTAAAGACAAAGTAAGTCAAAAAAAACCCACTTGCCATCATGGTGTTGTCTCCTATCCCGCTAAGGCCCATCCGACTCAATACCGACCTGCTAGGATGGCTTTGTGAGCCTTGAACTCCTGGCCTGCCACGCACAGACAGCAGTCCGTGAAGCGCGAGTTCTCCCAGAGTCCTCCCAACTCATCTGCCAAGCGGCACTCTGGTACCTTCACCATGTTCATGGTGTTCTGGCCGGAGATATTGACTGAGTCCTGCACCACACTCACCTGGAGCACAAAAGAAAGCAAATAACTTTAAAAAAAAAAAAACAACCACACTGGAAAAACTAATCTCCCTGTGGGAAGTTGTTATTTCCAAGGCAGGTGAAGGAAGATTCTCCTCTCAAGGAAAATCACTGTGTGATTAAAAACCTCCCTATTTTTAAAGCATCCTTTCCACAGCACCTTAACTCCATTTTCTACTCCTCCAGAGCGTCCATCCCAAGTCCTGTATCACACCAGACGTTCTTCTCGACCCCAAATTAACAACACTTCTATGTAATTTAATCCTGACTTTATTAGATAGTTTCCTAAGGAAGTGGACCCTTTCTTTTTCTGCTTTTACAAACACCATACCTGACCTACTTTTCTCCCTTCTATCAACACTCCGAAACCCTCTCCAATCAATAATGCAATACAGACAGCAGGGCAAATGAAAATGAAGTACACAGAGAGCTTTTATAACCAAACGCTGCACCCACACACGTATGCAAGGACAGCGTCCGACCCCCCAGATCTCTTGCTGCTGCTGGTTCTACATTTCTTTGAGAGTTCAACACTTGTATCACATTACAAAATAAAATAATGAAAAAAAATCCACCTAAACTTAAGGTTAAAGAAGCAGCTTTCAGTCAAGTGATGAAGAAGATTTTGGGAATGCAGGTAGATTCCTCCTCACCTGCTCAGGACTACGGAGCCATACTGGCTGATGAAGAACCTACCCAAAGGGAGCCGTTACGTGCCTGCTCAGCACCAAACCATTATTGTTAAACGGGCAGTAAATCACAGGCCTTCTACAGGAGACTCCAATTACAGACGATCTGAGTAACTAATCCCACCACGTTGTAACAAAGGATGGAGAAGGTGATTGACAGGGAAGCATCCGTGAGACTATTTCCTGGATTTGCTGTCAAATTTGAGTTAAATTTCAGTTCTATTAATAACCAATGGACAAAGAAGAACAAGGGACAGCAAAGGAAACTTCAGTTATGTAAAAGGAGAAGGAAATTATGAAGCGAGAGAGATGACAGAAGCAGCTAAGGAAAAACCGTGCTGACAGCACATACCCTGACTCTTCAGAAACCTCCAGTGGGTTCTGATGGCAGCCACATCTTGTATAAACCACAAAACACTTTAAACCAAACAAATATCACATGCTGCTTGTCAAAGGACACTAATGATTAGCCAGAGCAAATGTGAGGAAGCTAATATGGACAGTCCTGTGACATCAAGACCAGCAACGTGGACTCAAGGACAGATGAAAACTCAGATTCACTGAAAAGAAAGTCTAAGATGTAGATCCCTTGCTGGAGTCCAACACTGATCGGCCAAAAAGCACTTGTGAACTGGGTCTCAAATCAACAAATAAACCCTCTTTGTATAAGAAAGTCAGTTACGAGCATGAAAATCTATTAAATGGCGTTTCACAGAAGAAGTTGAGACTGGTAGATTCCAAGTGGTGACCAGTCTTGCAGATCGAAAGAGAAGAGTTTTTGTTAAGCTATGACCAGGGAACCAAGGCTACCTAGCTGAGGAGAGAGCAATGAACAGAACTCCGGAAACTCCGTTCTTTTGGGAGATTTACTGGAATAATGTTTACCTACGGTGTTGGAATAGAACTTAAACAGCAAAAGCAACACCGTTGGGATGTGAACAATGAACCCCACCTGCAAAACAGTTTGAAAAATCCCCAGACTGACAACTAAATGAGGTCAGACTTGAAATGCTTGACAAGGAACATTGTTCTGTGCCTTAACAGCAGTTTCAGCAAGACATTATCTGTGTTCTGTACCGGACATGAGCACAAAGCAAAAGGCTTTTGCCTTTTAACATTAATAAAACAACAACAAGGTGCAGCACAGACACTCAGCAACCTTCTGGTCTACAGAAAACTCCAACATCTCCCCACATAACAAGCCTCCCCACATAACAAGCCTCTCAACAGCCAGTGTTGGCAGCTCCTTGAAGAGTTTCGACATACAAAACATGTTCGCTGGAAGTACAGATGTGAGCAGCATCACTTGGCGCCTGTGGCCAGCAGGGAAGCATTAGGAGAGAGTATGGCACAGCGGTCCACATGCTAAGAGATGTTCAAACTTAGGGAAGAAAAGAAGGAAAAAAGGAGCGGGGGGAAAAAAAAACAAACCCCAAACCGAAGCTGTTGAAAGTTCTTGCCAAAGTGTTTCCAGACAACAAAACCTTCCCCTCTGATATCACTGAACTTCAAGATTTCTTACAGGCTGGACTGTAGAACAAAATGAAAGAGAAAGATACTATGGTGAGGTGAATCCAGCAGCAAGTTTTCTCTTCATCCAGAACAAACAAAACCGCTGAGCTGAAGCTTGTGAAGGGAGCAATTCAATAAAGAGCTGAGTGACTAAAATTAGTGCTAGTTTCCAAGGCTAGGGGTGGATCTCAGGTTTATCTACCTTGCGCCGTGCAAATCCCCTTCTCAGACATTAATTTTTGAGTTTCACTCCACGACTATAAGTTTTCTGGCTCTTTTATGACGAAGGAAAGACTGCCAGGCCTACGGAGGTGTCATCCAAGACACTGTCCTCTTCTCCTCCCATATTGCTACAAGCGTTGAGGGAAAGGCTCCCTCCAGGACAGTCGTAATTCATGCCACTGATTGAACACACATCCTTTAGGAGATGTTTGCGAATTTAAACATGTGCATGCTTATGATTGCCAAACAATCGCTAAAAACCCCCTCTCCCAAAACCCCAGCTGTCGAACAACTCTGACTGAAGCATTTCTTCCGCTCCTGAAAGAAAATGCAGCAAAAGAAAAGATCCCCATATAAAACACTGCAGGAGATCCAAAGAGAGAACAACTTGTTCTACCTGACTTCTGGCAACAGTCGCAGCTACAGGAGGTATTCTGCAGTTAAGAAGACAATGGAAATAAGACAGTGGAAGCTCTGAAGACACTAAATTGGAGCGTTTCAATTTGCTCATTAAGGTTTCTGAACTTAGATACCCTGTTTTAGAAACAACTGTGTGCATCTTTGTCTGAAATTAGTAACAGGGAAATAATAATTTTGTAAAGAGTTGGAGAAAAATACAAACACAAACGAACATTAAAAATTGTAGTTACTATAAAATTCCTTTTTCTTAATTTATTAAATCTTTCTTTTTGTTGGCTGTATAGACCCATTTCGGAAAATCCAGAAAAACTCTTCTTTATTCAGCAGGCAAGTAACACGGGGGCCAATTTCCACTACTGAGCTAGCGTTGGTTATTATCCCCAGTGAGCTTCAAATTAAGGAGTACAAACAGATGGATGATAACAGTAAACCAGAAGCAAAATGAGAATCAAACACGCTTAATTCCTATCATCATCACAGGTAAAAGACAAATATAAAGTAACGGAAAATAAATGGAAGTGAAATGCGATGAATCACACAGAGAAAAAGCCACCAGCCACACAGGCACAGGCACGAACAAAATCTAAGTGCCATATAAACATCCAGTATTTCTCCTGACACCTCTGACTTCTAAAAAGCAATGATGAAAAATAAGGTCACGTCTACCTTAAGCTAATGGAAACGATATTCCTTCAGCCGCACAGGAAGGCTTACCTCACAGAAGAGAGTGAGTTTGTCATCTGGAAGAAGTCCATTGGCCTCATCCAAGAGAAAGTCTCTTCTAATAAATTTTTTGAATCCCCAGTCCTTGCCTTGTACAAATCGATACGCTCGCTGGCTCTCTGCAAGAAAGACACGGTGCTTCAAACACCGGCTGAGCGACTCGCTTGATCAAACGGCAAAAGACAAACAAGTGACCCCAGCAGACAGAGAGAGTTTTTACACACCCATTGCTTTTGTTTCTTCTCCTTTAGCATTCAGGATGGAGAACTTGAACTTTGCTCGAACTTCGCTTTTCGGACAGCTCACCAGCAACAGATAGAGGGAGAGATAATCTTTACTTTCTTCATCCAGGCCTTTAGGGTTCACACGTAAACACCTGTAGGAGCAGGCATCTGAATGAGACGGCAGGAACAGCTTTGGGAGGTCATTCATCGCTTTCAAAGAAAGGGCAGTGCAGAATTTTCACAACAAAATGTACAGCAAACAAATTCTGTTTCACAGCCACTGAACCACAGGGAAATAATAGATAGGTAAAAAAAAGTGGAACTGTGTGTTACAGTTGGCTTCATGCTACATCTCCAAGGGAGATAATAATACACAGGCAGTAACGATGGGCAAACCAATCAAAAAAAAAACCCAAACATGGAGGAAAAGGGGAGGGGGGGATGGTTTAAATTACTGAAAAGCACCCTGGCTGTCAGCTTTTACCAAAGGAAAGTGAAAGAAACAGTAGAATGGAGGAAATGGCGTTGAGAAAGTGCAACAAATTCAGAGAAATAGTAGGTAAAATTCCACAGGAAGCAAGCCAAAGGAAAAAGGGATTTGTGGAAGGCTCGTAGTTTCTCAAAAACATAATACTAAGGCAAAAAGAGAAAACTACTCCTGTGTGAAGAAAAGGTAGTAAGTGTAGGAAGAAGCTAACTCATTAGAACTTCCATGACCTGAAACTTGACACAGAATCTAACAAGCAGCAAAAAGTAGGGCAAATGACTAACAGCTCAAACACCCAAGGACAAAAAAAACCCAGAAAGATCTCGACATTAGAATGAGATCTGACTAGCAAGGGTTGTAACGGCAAGTCATTTAATAACCACAAGCAGTCCAAGGAAAGCACAGGTCTGCCACCCAAAGGAAGGGAACACAAACTGTATCATACAGGCACACGTTAAATTTAGTGCCTGATTTGCCACAATCTATACTAGGGAGGTTTAAAGAAAAATACTAAAACACTTAATATCAGCAACAAGGGATAAAAGGAGGAACCAAGTGTCCATGGATCTACTTGGTCAGACCTGACTCACAGTAAATGCACATTCTGTCTAAAGTCCACTCTGAGTTACTGGAAATTACTTCAGAACTCAGGGAAGATAAGAAAGGTTTTAAAGGAAAGGGGAAAAAAAAAAAAAAAGGTTATCTTTAAGAAGCAGAAACTCCTGGGCAGAAAGAGTTATAGAATACAGAGATGATCGAAGTGACAGCGTTAAGTCTCTGAATTCACAAAAAGCTGCCATAAAGTAATATAGCAGCAAAGTCTTAAACTGCAGGATCTGGAGTGCAGGCAAAAATTACCTTTTTAACAATTTGGAGTATCAGGGACTGAAACTGGGAGAGCTTGAAACTGAAAGAGAGCTTGAGTACACCAGCTGTGGGCTCTCATTGGCTTAGAAGAACTTGTTAAGATAAACATCAGCCAAAAATACCCCAACTTAAGACATGAATAATCCTCCCCAGCACATCTCTGCTTCAAGGAGGATGTAGTCTCCCTTCCAGCTATGGCTTCTAGGACTTCTGATGTCTTCTGCTATCAGAGAAACACTGCAAACAGCCAGACCCTCACATTGGATTCATGCGTCCAATCCTGCTGAAGCAACAGGACCTTCTGTGTAGATATTGTACATCCAAGGAATCAAGAACCTATGTGCACTACAAGTTTTTTTAATCTATTTTCTCTGTTACAGAAGCCCAGATTCTTTCACACAGTTGTACAAATGGGGAACTTCTCTGTTCTGTTTCTTACCATTTGAGTTTGTCATTGGCTCCAGATGAAAAGGTTGAGCTTTTGATGACTTCCCCCATTTCTTCTCGGCAGAAGCTAAAGTTATTTATGGTCCACATGTAGGAAAACTTCACCACTTTGATCTTAAAACAGAGGATAACAGGCAGGTTAGGGTCATGCTCATTCACCCCAGTCACCTTAAAGGCAAAAACTGGCAAAAAACCCCCAAGCATGAGACAAGAGAGTGGAAATGGCTGGCCACTCCAACTTCTCCAAAGTTCCACCAAGGGCAGAGGGCAACATTCTGCTATTGCCTTGGTGAACGCTCACCTGACATTGCCTGAAAACCCGGACTCTGAAGCGGTTTTGTATAAATTTCTCACCGCAGATTCTAATTGCGTTACGTCAGGAGTATCTCAGCACAGTGTGGACTTACCTGAGTGTAGCACCAGCTCTCTGCTACAGGTCCACTCGACATTTCTGCCGGAGGAGGAGGACTCGGCACCCTTGACATCGCCAGTTTGAAGATTAAACAGAATTTCACAATTCACCAGAAGAAATTTATAATTGATCTTCACTCTATCAGCCCCCAGAAAGAGAAAGAAAAAAAACACACAAAAAAACTAAGAACAAAGTGAAAAAGCCTTCAGTAGGAGTGCTGTTAAATCTCCCGGGGCACAAGTTAAAGCCATCACGCACACTCGCTCTGTCCCTCCCCACCAGCACCTTCAAAATACGATGTTACAGTTAAACATTTTAAAGTGTTACCATATGTTTTCTGAAGAGCGGATATACCACCTCCACTCCTCCTTTCAATGCACAGCTCCTTACAGGAATAACCCTAGCATATAATTTCCTTTAAGGAGTCCAAGACTCAAAAAGAAGACTCCCCACTTGACTTGGGATTTACTGCTTTACCCTGAGGCCACCTTTTCCACTCACTACTTACTCCTGATTTTCATTTTGAGATTCTTAGATATCAGACAAATGAAGTTCTTAATTTGAAATAGCCACAGGTAGGAACATGCAACCCAAAATCAAGAGCAAAACAAAGCCTTGGGTTCAGAATGACTCTGATAACATTGACTGAATAATTTCTTATAGCTTAAACCTCCTCACTATTAGGGAAGGTGTTAGGAATGATTTCTCTACCTCAAACTGAAGCCCTTTGGCCAGAGGGAAATTCTCATTGCCTTTAGAAGTTAGTGAAATTCCCAACTTCTAAGTGTCAAGTCAAACTGTCACCTGCAGAGAACACACGGGGTTAAACCCACTGCAGCACATCTGGATATTCCTACGCAGGCACAAGTGATAAAACAGGCACCAAGTTACCAGAAGGGTAAAACAAAATGATCAACCCATCTCTGACTTCTGAGTCCTGATCCCTAGTGCAGATGTATCTTCAAAGATGAGCTTGGAAACTACAATGTGTAACTTTAGCAGAGAGAAAAGCATCACAGGCCTTATCTGCTAAACACTTTCTGTTTTGCAGGTGGTATTTATCTGCCTTCCTCTTACTGCACAGGCCAGCCACTGCACCACAAGAACTCCACTGCTGATAATTTTGAACTCAAAAGGATTAAAAAAAAAAAAAAGGTGGTAAAAGACAAAGTTATATTGAGATATGAATTGCTTTGAATACAATGGCTGATGCTGAGGTTTGTGAGGCGAGAAGCAGAAGCTCAGGCTCTTCAGGAGGACTGAGTCATTAGCTGTTGAAAGGAAATGGTGGAAAGCAGAGAGAATATATACCCCCAAATCCCACACCTTGGAACACCAGGAGAACGGGCACAATCAACATTTAGGCACATAACTGCCCCCTCAGACTGCTATCGACATAATTCAGAGCCTTTAAGGAGGGTTGTGGGGCAGGTCTGGATCTGGGCACAGGCTCCAGGTGTAGCCCAGAGCTCTCCCCAGCCAGGCTCCCATCACTTTATGGCTGTGGACTCGGGTTTCGAGTTCTATCTGCCTTCCAAAGTACCTGGAAATATGGGTTCACAGGCATTATCTAACTATAAAACAAGAGTAGGGTTTTTTTTCAGGTTTAATTTCCTTTAAAAAAGCAAAAGTGAGTCCATGTGAACACAGAAAAAGAGACACTGGCTCTCAGGAGCTAAGAAATCAGTATCTAACCCTGCACGCTTCACTCCATGGGAATTTATTTCCCGGACTAAAGCTCAGAAACAAACAACTAAACCCAAGCGGCTCTCAGATCAAGCTGCTTTACAGACTTCTGGCACTTGCAGTTTGTGCTGTGCATGTGGAAGGAAGAGAAAAAGAAGTTTTAAAATGTTGATTTTAAAACAGTGGTTTTTAAAGCAAGGGACATCAATATGCACTTTAGGTATTTGCTGCAGGCTTTATGACATTAAACTGAAAATTACCACAATTCTTCTAAAGAAATTCAATTATCCCACTCTGTGTCATCCAAATTAAGCCAAAATTAGCAGGCACTACTTTGGAA
>JAVSBS010023665.1:0-13900 GCA_033124195.1 Coracias cyanogaster | reverse complement strand
ACATCCAGTCTTGCCTCCATTATTGTTTCACTGTCTCTAGTCACAGGTCTTTGGGGGAACAGATAAAAACCTGAAATCCCAACAGAAGCAGCAAGAGACGCCTCCTCCTCACCATGGCTGGGAAATGGTTCCTTTTTGCTGGGTTTAGTCCGTGGGCAGGAGAGACTCGAGCTTTTTCCTTCCCCTCGGGGTTCACAGAAGCTCAACCCCACCCAGGCTGTTAAGATTGTTCTGTTCACAGCTATTTTTAATCTACATTATTCTGGTGATGTGGTTTAGAGCACGGGCACAAACAACCGGGACACAAACTCAGTGAGAGGAGGAGAAGCAGTCAGGGAAAGGGTGAAGTTTCTTCCACTCACCTCCTCACCCACGACAACCTGTCTGCACACCGAGCAACGAGATGCTCAGCCTAAAAGGTTGGACCAGAAGAAAGCGCAATGAATAAATAAAACACAGGAGTGGGAGGTGAAATTATTTTGTTGTTGTTAAAATTGAGTTTGTTTCGGTGATTTTAGTCTAGCTACCACCTTTTTCCTTGAACTACTTGGAACTCAGAAGCATTCTGGTCTCTTTTAAAATACTTCCTTATCCCAGAAATAACGCAACTTTTATTTAAGAAGCCTTAGAGGGTTGAAGAGAAGATAGCTTAAAATAACATTGAATTCTCTGAAAGAATGACACCATGGCCCTCTGTACATCTCTCCATACACCCACACAAAGGAGAGC
Source organism: Coracias cyanogaster (assembly GCA_033124195.1). Classification (NCBI taxonomy): domain Eukaryota; kingdom Metazoa; phylum Chordata; class Aves; order Coraciiformes; family Coraciidae; genus Coracias; species Coracias cyanogaster. The sequence continues at coordinate 13,171 of JAVSBS010023665.1, read as the reverse complement.
TGTGAATCAAACCTCAAGCCACAACAACCTACTTGGTCTCTCTCCTAACATGGATTTTGGGCACTGCCCGTCACTGGGAGACACCCGAAATTCACCCTAACGGCACATTCCATGTGGGGAATGGCCGGAAAGTCAGCAACATCCAAGGGGCATCTTCCCAGGGAGTCTGCGAGGCCAGCACTTTGCTGTTCTCCTCGCCTGGCTTTGGAGCTCTGACAAGGAACAGCCCCAGAACAGCTGGGAGAAGAAACCAATTTCCACAGAAGGTATTTATCAATAATAAGTAGTTTTCTATACGAAGACCTGTACTTCCAGGTAAACTGAAGCAATTAACTATCTCTATCTACACACATATTACAGAAGTGGTTTAACACTATAGGTAATTAAGCAATTGAAAGACCCCAGCGGGTCCTTCCTGAAGGCAAATTGGTAAATTTAGTGGTAACACCTCCCTTTATGGCATGAAAATGAGGGATGAAGGAGTGGGGAAAGAGCAGACAACAACTACTTCTGTTCCAAAGGCACATTCATCAAGCCTCTTGGAATGCCCTGAGACGTTGAAGGGTTTTTCCTGGATGGAAGGATGAAGTTAATCCTAAATTCCTGGACCCTTCCCTGATCTCCAAAGAGCAAACCCCAGAAGGCTGCAGCCACTAATCATGTAACTGGGGAAGGAAACAGATCATCATGTGATGCAAAAATGGAAACTTTTAACACCTACTGTCCGTATTTTGACAAGATTTTAACATGTACCTAAATATTACCTCCATCTTACATGTGCAAATAGGTTTTTAAAAGCTTCCGTGGTCTAAAGGCAAAACAAACGTATGAGCTTGAGGTCCACAACAATATTTAATACCATCTGAATAACTGTCACTTTTACATCTTATATCCCTCCTCCCAGGTGGCCTGGATAGGCAGGTGGCAAGAAAAGCTGTGACAACGTGCTAATAGAATTGCTGCATGCCAGCGCATCATTCTCTGCGCTTTTAGAGCGGCCCAAAGGAGACAAAGGTTCTAGATTTTAAAGATGTTCTATTATTTGGAAAATACTTTCAGTCTGGTACGTCAAAGCTTTCTACAGATGCTTTGTAAGGCACTTAAATACAGTTTAAAAAGAGTTGATGGCAATCAACCATCAAATACTTGTCACCAAATGACATCACTGGTACTTTTACCGCTGTAGCAAGTCATAATGGGAATAAACAGGTAATATCCATCACTGTCTTCTACAAAAATTACCAGTAAGTAAAAAACCAGCTGCTTGCCTTGCTTAGCAAGCACAGAAACCATCTCTGAAATATATCCTTAGCAGTGTGCCTCACCAACTGCCTTGTGCTGCTCCACCTTCACCCGCTGAATCGCTCCTCTGGCATGGACCGATATTAAATGTGTTTTGGAAGGAACCACAGCTGACTTAAGGTAAAGTTCTGGAAACCAGCGGGGCACCCCCGGCGTTTATTTGCTAATGAACACTTAATACTTCACCAGTTCACACTTCTTCACTAGCTGTGCTGGCACCTCGGAACTAGGAGTGAATTAAAAAGCGCCGCAGGCAGAGAGGTTTTAGGAAAACATTCTGTAAATAGTTCGGGTGTCAAAATTCTTTCTGGCCGGGAGAGGTTGGGGCGAGCTTCAAGGTACAGGAATAAATGTCAAGTCATAGGAAACAAAATACAAAATATTATTTTAGGGTCCCCTGTGAGCCCATGTGCAGTCTGCCTCTCTCACTTCCTTGGATATAAACAACAAGCAGCGCTTCCCTCTGGACGTAGTTAAGAATAATTCTCACCTAATTCACAACTGCTTCCAGATGAAGACTTTTTATCTAAGGATCAGCGCCAGACCAGCCCTTTTTGAAGCACAGGAAATGTTCCCCTGCCACCTTGTCCTCGTAATTACCTCCTGACTCAGCAGCTATACCAAGACATCTCAGCTCAAAACTTCATCTACTGTAGGAACCAACAGTCAAAAACTATTCTGTGAGCAGCAGAGACTTGACCCGAGAGAGGGGGGGAAATAACTCAACAAATAATTCTAGAAGAGGCCTCAAAATGACTAGACTTTTGCTAACCAGCCTGTCAAGTTCTACTTAAGATAAACCATCTCCCTCTTATGAAACCAGTAGTCTGCACTAGAAATTTCCAAGTATATTTGTTTTCAGTAAGTTTTATTCAGCAAAAGATAACTTCACAGAAGACTGTGAAAGAAGTATATTTTTAATTAAGTGTTTCAAAAACGAGTGGTTGCTTCTTGGACCAGCAATGTATCAAAGACTATCCAAGAACAGCACAAAGCACGGAGAAAAGGAGCAGGACAAAGATAATTGGAGCAATAAAACAAGGGGACGAGATATGGAAGCACAGGAAAAGACCATTATCTTCCTGCATTCTTCAAAGCTCTGGAAAGGACAATGGAAGGTCTAAATTCGCTGCTGTCAAGAAGAAAGAAGAAAAGGGGAAAAGAAAAGGGCAAGTTAACCGAAAGAGCAAAGCAGGATGCAATGAAATCTAACTAGCAGATGAATAAAATGAGTAAGTTTTCAGATTTTCATGTATACACCAAATAAAATAGTTTATGGGCATCATACCACTCTTTCTCCTTGGCACAGGACAGAAGAAAGCAATAATGAGCAAAGCATTCGAGAAGCCCCCGCTCACAACTGCCAGGCATCTCCTGAGCAGCAGAAAAGCTTGTCTAGCCACGAAAGTAGGTTGAAAGTCAGGCACGGTGAATTCCAGAGGTTACACAAAGTCGCCTAATTATTAACATGGTGGCATAGAAGAGACTGCACCAAGGCAGCAAACTATACCTGCACCAACAGAAATAGAATTAAGATTAGAAATCAACACTTAGGCAAGATGAAAGCGACCCACACCAAAAAGCTCCCCTGCAAAAGGAAGCCTGGTTTACAAAAGCGAGAGGCTTCTTTCTGGAAAAAAGAAATGTGAATAGTTCTACAAGGAGTGAATCACCACCTGAAAAGAAAAAAAAAAAAAAAAACCAAAAGAAACCCCAACCAAGCTATAAAGGAGTAATACAAACGGGATACATACAGACTTAGCTGTACCCGAATTGTAGAGAAGAATAATTTATGCCAAAAAAAATGTCAGGTGAACTAGGCTTGAGCACTTTAAACACCAGGAGTGCCCACATGACATTTCCTCTACCTTCTCTGCTCTTAAAACCAGAAAAAAACCCCCCGTATCTTACTTAACCTGTACCCTGTTGACTGCCACAAAACCTGCTGAGCTCCAAGTGACACACAGGGTTTCCTTTACAATCTTCAGTCATAAGAGAACAGACTGGAAAATCAACCCAGGCACAGCAGAGAGATAAAAGGAATGAACTGGCATCTGGTGGAAGATGCTCACCAGGACCTACAACTTCTCATTTGGGAGATAAACAATAGAGAGAACCTGATTTCCTTAAAACACAGAGAAAATTATCCCCGTCAGCAGCAGTATCCCTGCTTTTCTCTAGCTTCCAAGGCACTATGGCAGTCCCAGCTCAGTTCCTAAGTTCTCCCCATTACACCATCAGTGGCACTCAGGAACTTGGATGGTGCTGCCTTTTTATTACCTTAATTCAGCTTATTTCAGAGAACTCATTATCAAGTCAGAACATCCAGAATTACTTGTTATTTTTTTGGAGATGACAGATCATGGGAAAGTAGAGGAGCTGCCTGGAAAAATCATTTTCAACACAGTTAATAAATCGGGAGATGGAGTTATCTCAAACTCACCGAATATTGGCAGCCTGCTACAATTCAGTAACTAAAATTCCACTTTGAGAAATATTCCAAAACTAAGATTTTCTTTTCCATTCTTGGAATGTTTTTATTTTTTTCCCCTTAAACCAATGCTTCAGTTACATGAAAAAACAGGAAAGACCCACTTTGGTCACCTATAGAAATCATAATTTATATGAAACTATGAAGGTATGGGACAACTGTCAGTCAAACATCAGCATTATAAGAAAAATTACAAGTTTTAGATACATTTGGTAAGACAAACACCATCATTCTTTAGCTATAGAACACTTACCATCCCTTCCCCCTCTTCCCCAAAAACCATCAGAAAAACCAGCTAAAACGAAACCAAGGGAAGAGAGGGGAAGCTGGTGGTAAGATGCAGTCCAGACTTCTCTAAATAACCTTCTGCTTTTCTAAACAAATCCTCCACTGAAAATTTCTGCTCTTTAGTCATTAAGTCAAGTCATATTTTTGACATTCTTCTAAGGCTGCTTCATGCCGGTGTTTGAACAGATGCAGAAAACTGTATCCCCTTTAATCACATCCAACCCTGGCTATAAATTACCCAAAGTACATTCAAATTACATCCACACCAGTAAAAAGTAATCAAATTCTTAAAAGCAAACAAAACTTTTTTTTTATTTTAGAGTTGAAGGCACCACTCCTATTTTCACCAGATGTTTGCCTCTTATTAACTCTTTCTACTTCCATCTCTAATCCTGAGATGCTTAAAGCTTAAACCTTCAAAACTTATTTTCCCCAGAAATTTCCCTCCTAATTTTAAAATTCAGATCATAAGCATGTTAAAAAGAAATAAATCTTGTTTCTTTTTCTTCAAATTCTCCTTTTCACCTCCAAGGAAAAACGTTATTCAAACACAGCAGCTCGGGTCTTACAGAAACCATCAGCCTGAGCAAACTTCTGTCTCCAGTAAGAAACTTGATCTTATTTTTGAAAAGAAGAGTTTTGTTATTGCCTGTGAACTCTTATTTTAGATCCTCCCTCACAGGCGAATTGCATGAAGTATTTTACGGCTTCAGTTTCTACTTGTAGCGCTTGTTATTAACTGTCGCTTGTCAAGTAACTCAGCTGCCATTTTAGCAATTGTTTTTAAAAAGTAAAACGTTTGCACTTTCCTAGCATGTCAGTCATCTTCCAAATTAAAAGATGAAGCCATGACAATTATTCTTTCCCAGGAAAGTTCCCAACATCCCGGGGAAGCCTCTCCCTCTGGATGCCGAGTTTTGCTCCCCTCTGTAGCTCATCCCTCTCTTGTCACAGCGTCGTGCTGCTAGAAATACCTCACACCTCTAAAATCCCAACAGATTCCTGGGGAGTTGAAAATAACTGGAAGAAAACACCTAAGTGGCCTAATCAGTGAACGAGCAAAAACTGAAAATTAAGCAGGACTGCGTTTTTCCATCGACTGTGGTGAGACCTGGGACCAAACGCCGCTGAAGCCCTCAGATGGGATTGCAGATCTGACCTCCAGCAAACCACCGAGACTCTAATCCCCTCTGGAGCCTTTTATTTATATCAACTTTCCAGTAACACAAACATCTGGGAGTCCTCACATAACATTTTCCAGTTGCCATCTTGCATTAATATTTCGAAGAGCTTATCAAAACCAACTTGAGCCGAAATCCAGTTTCTGCCACGATTCTGCTGGAAATTAAAGCTTTCAAATAATCGATTTAGAGATTACAACACGTGGCCAAAACTCGACATCAACCTACTGGGTTCCTCCACCCACTTGCAACAGCAGCAAGACTTCAGTTATGAGAATTCTTTTACCCTGCTAAATGTAAAGATCATGGGATTGCCAAATAAAAGTAGGCAAAGCCAGGTTTTTGGAAAAGCATGAAAAGAAATCAAGCGCTTGCTTCATTCCGACAGAAAGCTCACTCCAGGATTTACTGCTAACAGAGAATAAAAAGCAATTCCAAGTGGGGAAAAGACTCCTGTTTGCAGCCTATCCTACCAGGTAATGCTCCCACACATCTGGGTTTACAGGTGGGAAGAGTCTGTAATTTTCCAAGTTACTTTGTTTAGTCTTTTCTCTGACCTTATCAGACACCAACGGGAGAAGGAATAAGGAGAGGAAGGAGACGGGAATCAAATTCCAAACAGCTTCCACTTCCAAGCCATCTATATTTTCCTCAAAAATCAGCAGCTGTGTTTTCTATAAAACACATCAGTCCAACTTCAATAAGGCGTGATGGTCTTGAAAGCACGATTTTAATAATCTTACTAAAATTTAAAAAAAAAAAAAACAACCAAAAAAAAAAAAAAAACACCCCAACCATATCTTGCCATAAATCACACTCTGAAAATAACACAACTGTGGCACTCACCCACACCCCTATTTGAATATCCTGACCATTCACGGCCCGGATTATTGAATTAATACGGCAAAGAAAAATTTCAGTAGCTAGATATTCTGCATTTCAGATGTTTTTAGTCAACAGGAAAAAAGCCTGGGTCAGAGGCATGACTTCCATACCAGTGGCACTTTGGAAGCAGGGCAGCAAGGTGCATTCTCTTCACTGCTTTTAATGTTGTAACTTGTGTTATAAGTGGAAAAAAATCTCAGCCGAAGTATCTGGGATACAGGGAACTGATTCTTGACTTTTAATAACACATTCTAAGCTGGTTTTGGCATAAACATTTACTGAATCTTTAAAAAACGAGGTAAATGTAGAAGTATATGAAAATAAATTCCCAGAAGATACCTACATTTATTCCCCTTTTCACACCAACAAGCCTCTCCATAACCTGCGACCAGCCTCAAAGAAGAAACCAAGCCTCGTTGTTTTTTATTTCTTCCTGTCACCCCTTTTTGTTCTTATAAAACCACTTTAAAAAGTCTTCCCACTGTTTTCCCCATCAATAGTAAAGCGCAATAAGCTACTGGACAACACTATCTAAAGGGAAATATCAATTACCTGCTGGCAAGAATCAACTCTAGATCTCACCAAGTTATAAATCTTCACTACCAAGTAACAACGAGGGCTTTTAACACACTTGCAGGTCTGGTAAGGTTGGCACCAACCTAAACCAGCATGTTGCAGAAGATTTCCAGGATATAGATGAATAGAATCTACTGTAATGCTTGTGCTCCCTGACTAAAATAGCATTATATAAAATTTAAATGACAATCATTTCACTGGCTAGAAAGCAGAGGTCTGTGACGGCAATTTTCAAAACTTCTGGGCTCAAACATGGACACATCATTCTGCTCTCCTGGAACAAGCACCAACAAAATCACAAGCTAACAGGAAGTCTGCAGAAAAATCACCCCTCTCTCCAATATGACAGTGAAAAAACTGTTCTCTGAATTTTATCTACTGCCCACAAGCGCTTCTAAGAAATTAAGCTGATACATGTGGTTTGTAAGCACAACTTGTTGAGGTTGCACGGATCTACAAAAAAAGCAGCTGAGGAAACGAAAGCACCAATAGAGTGGGGTCATTTAACGGAGTTTTGAAATGGCGAAGGCAAGATCTGTACAGTCAGGAGTCCCGGTACCGCGGGAGGCCTTCAGCAGCACAGGACGGATTCTTGGGGAGCGGGACAGGACAACATTCTTTAACAGTCAACACGGTTAATCTGTAGGCATGATTCTAGCCATGTAAACTGAAAACTTCTCCACCGATGCAGTCAGCGGCTGCTCCAGCCTCTCTACGCAGCGAGGCTTGGGAGGCAGCCAGGCAGCGTCTCTGCATCGCCACCGAGCAGCTCCAGCCGACTCACCGTGTTTGTCTCCACCTGCTCTCCGGTCTCACTGCTCTAAGCGTGTCTCTAAAACCAGGGCTGTCATCTGAGCCTTTCTTTCGGACACTGTACTTAAAATAAATAAAAATTAAGAAGGATTTCTTTTTAAAAGAAGGTAAGTGAGGCCTCACTAGCTTTAAAATCTCAGCTGAAGAAAGAAAACTTATTCATCTTGGGACGTTTCCCACTAAAGACAAGTTGCTGTCTACAATTATGATCTGATTTAAGATTTGTTGAACAAATTCCCACAGTGACGAGCAAAAAATGTGGGGACAACAGCAACTAAAGGCACACTTCAAAAAATACACGTATTCTAAAATTAAATTACTTCCTTATTGGATTAAGTTCCATAAGCAAACTTCCACTTCTTGTTTGGCTCTAAAATCAGTATTTTTTCTAGACCATCTTCTCTGCTCATGCAATTTTGCTGAAGTATCGGTTCTTCTCACAGCTCTAGAGATATTCACATGTTGGAGGTTGGAACAAGATGATCTTTAAGGTCCCTTCCAACCCAAACCACTCTATGGTACACTCATTTTGGACATAGCTGTTTACTGATAAATATGAGGACTCAGACTTTATGGAAAGGTGGAAAAAAAAATCCCTGAACAACTACACGTTGCTGTTGTAATCCCACAAATCATTTTGTGAACCTCTACAAATGCCATCCCTGTATATTCATAGTTTAAAAAGCGTAACTCTAAGTTCTGTCTGACATTAGAGGACAGGTTCCATTTTTAGCACATCACATCAGTCTTTTCCAGCTGATGCTGTAGAGATGTCACTGGCATGTCTGATGTCACGCTGATGAAAGTGTTCCAACTGCACCTCTATTAATGCAAAGACCGGCACGTTAACTCCAAAGAAGTAGTAATTCGGAGGACCTCCAACTATCCATCAGAAATTTAAGTATCCTAGTGTCCAACTATACCCTAGAAATTTACATGATGCCACACGGAATGTTTCTGAATGTAATAAATCTGTTTAGAGTTCTAAACCTTTGAGTATATTTCCAGAAGCAATATTACTGAACTTATGAGCTCCCTAAATATCTAAAATGCATTAAAATGAGCTTATTTTCAATGCATATTCTAACTTCCTGCATGTGTGTCTGCACCAGGGCATCCTTTTTTTTGCTGGAATGTTATTTCTGTTACCCGAAGTTGGATCAATTTTTAAAAGCATTAACATTACTGTATATGATTCACAGCCAAATATTACATCAGACCCAATTTTAAATGCACAACATAGAAGCTGTATTTCTAGCAAAAGCTGTTTTTAAAGTCCACAGTCATACAACATAACCTACTGAATAAGACCTACAACTCTGGCTAAGAAAAGCTGACCCCTGACCTCAGGATGAAAATTTTGATACTGTTTTCTCTAGTCAGAGCATCTAAAGTCACACGGATCCTACTGGCTTCTACTATATTAATGGCCAAAACAGGATCTTCCAGTTTTACCACTTTAGTGCTGGAGCGTTTAATGCCTCCCATGGTCCTGACTTTATAAACTCTACAGATGTCTAAAAATCTCTGGAGTTGTAAGGCCAGCTACACTTCGCAGACTCCAACAGTGCAACTCCTGCCTGTAGCCAAAGAATTTACTCACAGGATAAAAATGAACTCCCAAGTCTTTTCCGGGCATTTGCTACACAGTCACTGGGGCTGCATCTTTTCAGTCCTAAAAACGTGGAGAAAATAAAACAAACGACAAAACCACAAATTACATTTCATGTGTGCTATGTAGTTTCTTGAATTCTCAGCTATGCACAAGGAAGAGACTTCCAGAATTGCTCAAATCCTTCCTTCCAAGACACCGCCGTGGAGTTCAGTAAAGGAACACTTCACGAAACCGAGAGAAGAAGTTCTAATATATTTACAGATAACAGTTTCTGAAAAAAAAAAAACCAAACCAACAGCTTCTTTGCCTCCTCAAGGATAGGAACACTTTAATCTCGTGCTAGTTTCCTGTACTGTCATGTGTTTCTAGAACTTGGGACACATGCTTTCTTGAAGAGGCCTCTGAAGTACAAAGTACAAGACAGAGCGCAGCAGCAGTTTATCGCCTGAGAATCAAGAGGCAACACTCTCAATAAAGGGCTGGTTGGTTTGTTTTTCTTTTTTTAAAAGCACATTTTTGTTGTATTTCCTCTCTGTGCTAAGTAGGAAACAACAGTCGGAGGTTGGAGGAATACAGCAGGATCTTACATAATAACTCCACTTGTGCAGAAAATAGAGCCAGAGCTGGGAGAAGGAATTTTCCAAAATTACAGTGGGTATTTCCAAGTGTGGAACTCTGAATGGAAGCAATAACACAGCAACAGCTCCTGATCATACAAGAAATAAGTATCTCTCCCAGGTTTAGGCCCAGTTTTGCAGAAATAACATCCAGGAAGAAATGAAGCAGATGATTTCAAGTTTACAGGTCCACAGTGAGCCAGGCAGTGGAATGACAAGCCCCACAAGTAAAATGCCAAACAGAAGGGCGTGCCAGGAACAAAGCTGTTAAGTCCCTCTTATTGCAAACTGGATTTGTATCTAGAAAAATCACACAGGGCAACAAACTCTGTACGCAGTACGTACCTAACGCTACGTCTGTCTACAGGCTGAGCTGCAGAGCTCAGAGATTAACACTGAACCTCCCCCCAAGCTGCCCAAGTCGGCTCAGTGGAAACTAACTGAGAAAAGACTGATAAATGGAATTAGTTTTAACATCTATCAGGTCTAATCAACACAATATAATTGCCAGTACTGGTACCTTCTCCATCTTAAAACATCAGCAAACTGTCAGATCAATTACAAAAGAAATAGTATTTTTTAAGCACTCCACTGTGATCTGTGCAGTCAGTGATGGTCTCATGGAGCAGAACCATGTGTCAAACCAAACTCCTTCCATCCAAACTCCCTCCCTCATCTGTCTCTACGTGCAAACCCTGTAGGTTCTGGGGAAGAAACAGTTAGTTTTGTAACAGTGGTAACTGGACTCACATAAATCAGGATATCAGATTTGACAGTAGGTACAGTTTTGTATTACTGTCCTCTACTGATGCAGTGACAGGATGACAGCTTGCAACATACTTCTGCTATCGTGTTGTCTTGATCTCAATACCCACCCACAACAAAGTACCATTAAGAAAAAAATAAGTCCTTCTTCTTCAGGTCACAATGAAACAAGTGACACAATGAAGCCAAATCATTCTGGGCATCTGGTTAGAAAATGTCAGTGAAGAAGCAGCAAGTTATTTATAAAAAATTGCTGAATTAGTTAAGTAAAATGTATAACCAAAGAGTTCTATTTTTCAAAGCATAAATAATAGCGTAATTCTTCAGACTTTTATAGGGCTTCATACCAAGCCATCCCAGACAGAACCACTTAGAACTCTAAAGGCAAAGAAAAAAAACCAGGAAATCACAAAAAAGTATTCCTTTCCACCATGTCATGATGCCGCTCTATAATCTCCAACATAAACACATTTGACAATGCTGAGTTACAGAAAAATGACAACAAATAACATTACATGCTGTATTCTTCTCCCCTCTAGAAACTCCTGAATCGAAAAAATCCGATTCCACTTCACAGCCAGCTCGGCAAATACTACGGGGAATGATCTTTTACTTCTAAAACACCATCTAGCACTAATCAAGATGCTGTCTGTCGCAAGCAGGAGCGCTCTGCTATCAAATCGCATCAGTGACATTTCCCCGTGCAAGGGAGTTCTTCTGCCTTCCCATGCTGCATGATGATGCACCATTTCCCTTCAACACCACTACAGGCCCGAGACACAGAGCTCGGAAAACGCCAGCGCTGAGCCCAGACACCCTGGGGTCCAATTCACACGAAGCCCAAGTTCCCTCCTGATTTAGAAACGTGCCTCAGCGGCTGGGCCGCAGCCCGCCAGCCCTTACTTGGTTGTGCTGTTACTCATCGCAGTTTTTTCCACTCCAGCCCTTGTTTCCCTTTCTCCCACTCGTGTTTCCTGACTCAGTTCCTGGCACCCCGCTGAACCTCTCCCCTGGCCTGGGGATCTCCAGGGAGCCCTCAACCAGGCCTTCCCCTCAACTTTTTCCCCACCGCCCCTCTCTCCCCTCGGGCCTTGCTCCCCGCAAACCTCGCACCCTCCTCCCCATCCCTCTCCCCCCTCAACTCCTGCCTCCTTCCCCTCCTCTCTTACCTCCTGGCCCTACGAGGAAGGAAGCCCCGCTCCGAGGCCGGCTGGGCAAGCCCGAGAAGCCCTGTCCCAAGCAGGTGCGGTGGGTGGGGATGGCGGCCCCGGACTCTTCCCCTCCCCACCACCCCTAATCCGCAGCCAGCCCCTTTAGGAGAACACCAGCAGCTGGGGGATCACTATTTGGCAGCACGTCTTCCCCCTCGGACTCCCCCCCAGGCCGAGCCGGCGGCTCATTATTCCGCAGGTCCCCGCAGCACCCCTCTGCGCAGGCGCGGCGCGCGCGCACCGCTCGGCCACGGGCCGTTCCCAGCGCTCCCCTCCCGCCCGCGCGCGCGCGCGCTCCGACTCCGCCCCCTCCCCAGCCCCGCCCCTTCCCGCGGCCGAGGCGCGTGCGCGGACACCGCCTCCTCCTGCGCACGCGCCCTCCCCCGATTGTCCCCCCCCCGCCGGTCACGCTTCTGCGCATGCGCCCTGCATGGCTCACAATTTGGCAGCGCCGCCAAGCCTGCGCTGTGCGCCTCGGGGGTCCCCTGCGGTGTGATAGCTCACTATTTGGCAGAGAGCTGCTCCTGTCGCAGTGCCATTTAAACAGCCGGCGGAGGAGGAGGAAGGGCGAGGGGGGGGGCAGGCAGGCAGGCAGGCAGGCCCAGCCCGGGCCCCTCACTCCACAGGCCGCCGCAGGAACGGGGAAGCTGGCCTACACACACCTCGCAAGGCAAACGGGGGGGAGTTGAGGGGGGGGGAAAAAAGGGGGAGAAACGGACGACGACACGACCTCCCCCCCCGAGGCCTGCGGTCCTCGCCCGGTTCCTTTCGCTGGTGTCCCCCGCACGGCCCCTGCCACCTCACCTGAGAAGCACTCGGCTGCCTGCTCGTCCCCGTGCGGGCTCCTCACACTGCCCTACACTGCCACATCCGGGCACCCGCCGCTCCGCCGCACGTCACAGCAGGGGGCGGGGCCTGGGCGGCGCCACTGCGCCGGCGCGGGGCGGGGCCGGCGCGCGAGAGGAGCCGTGGCGGGAAAGGCCTCGAGGGCCTCGCCTCAGCGCTGTGGGGAAATGGCTGCTGGCGATAATGGCGGGGATCCCCCTTGCCCGGAGCCGGCGGCGGGCCCTCGGCGACAAGAAGGGCGATGTCGCCTGTGAGTGTGGCCAACAGGGCAGCGGAGGTTCTTCTTTCTCTCTGGTCTGCAGTGGTGAGGCCACATCTGCGGGATTGGGTCTTGTTCTGGGCTCCCAGAGAGACAGGGAGCTACTGGAGAGAGTCCAGCAGAGGCTGCGGAGATGCTGAGGGGGCTGGAGCATCTCTGTGCTGAGGAAAAGCTGAGAGCCCTGGGGCTGCTAAGCTGGAGAAGCCTCAGAGGGGATCTGATCAATGCTGAGCAAGAGCTAATGGGTGGGGGGCAAGAGGATGGGGCCAGACTCTTGTCAGTGGTGCCAGTGACAGGACAAGGGGCAACGGGCACCAACTGG
>JAVSBS010023664.1:0-11641 GCA_033124195.1 Coracias cyanogaster | reverse complement strand
CAGTCCATTCCCCTTGTTCTACTCCCACATCTAAACATGGTAATGGGCGCTTCGGCGGGGCCGGGCAGGGCCGCGCCTCGGGGAACAGGGCGGGAACGGCTGCTCCGGCCGCCGCGTTCCCGGCCCGGCGACAGCGAGGCCCCTCCCGAGCCTCGGCGCGGCGCTCCCAGCGAGAACATTTAAAACGCCCCAGCGCAGGGTGAACGAAACGGGGGAGGCGGGGGAATGGGGAAAGAGGGGGCGTGGGGGCGGGCCGCGGCTTGTTACAAAACCGAGGCTCGAAACTACCAGCGGATGGTATTTATTATTTCTCTGAGGGGAAGTCCAAGCTCGAGCAGCGTACTCAGAAAATTTGCTTGAAAGTTGGCTTTTGCATGATCTCCGGCTCAGGCTGCTGCGTGTAAATTAACGTGCACTTTGACAAAGCAGAAGTTATTTCTGGCTGTCCCTGCGAAGGACACCCTTTGTTATGTATTATTTTTAGACAGCCATAACAGCCATCTTCGAGGTCTGGAGGATTTTACTGCTGCGAGGCAGCTGCACCCACACGCTTAAAAAACAACTTTTAGCTAGCCCAGCCTGAGACGCACACTTGCCTTTGCCGATCATACAGAACAAGTCTTGTTTGTAGTAAAAAGCAAATGCTCAAGAGGAGGTATGATTCTCTTCGCCCATCTGTAACAACCATCCGCTGAGTAAAGCCTTCTTCAAAACAACTTACCAATTCATTTTTACTTTTATTTTCTAGTGCTGCTATGTTTGCTTGCCTGAAACAGCAGCTAGTCCTGCAATAAATTTATGACTAGGGAATCAGAAGTTGATACACCTGTCGTTACTTGTAGGAAGCAAATTAAGGTCCAGAGAGCTTAAGTAACTTGGTAAGGAAATCCTCTAGGATATGCAAAGTACTTTCCAACTTCTTTTTTCCCATTAGGGAACCATCCAACATGCTGATCTCTTAACAAAACAGAAGCTATTAAACCAGCTAACATTTGTGCAGCACACTCAGCAAAGAAGTAGATCTTCGGGATCAGATAGGCCCGGTAACTTCAATTTCCAACTTAAAAAAAAAAAAAGGGGGGGGGGGAAAGATTGTATGAACTGTAGAGGCCATCTGGTCATTGGTGGAATGTGCCTGTGAGGAATTACTCTCCAGTCATATGGCTTCAGTGATCCTACCATCAGTCGCAGAAGCCTTAAAACATGCAGATTTAAGTTAATGTCATTGCACTGGAATTCCGCTTGTGATAGAAAGATACTACAGAGGGAGCAGCATACTAAGTCACATACATTAGTGTGCGAAGCATAAAAATGACTAGAAGTGATAAATGTTGCCAAGAAGCTAATAACAATAAAATCTCATTTATGATAGAAAACATGCTGGTTTATCTTTTAAGTGCTAATCCACGTGTGCATCTGCCCTGCAGCTGTACAAATGCTTTATAACTGGAGACAAGGTTTCCAGAGAGAACTTGCTGGTGTCCATACTCGCCCATGTCTGAAACCCAAGTTAAGCATGGCACTCCTCCAGTTTCTTTTTTCTGCCAGGTGGACTAAAGCATTCCATAGCTCAACATTCCTTCAATAATGCAGCGCTCCTTATTGGTACTTGCATCATTTAACCATCTTTCTGTAGTTTAAACTCACGCTTATTCCCTCTATCAAGCCCTACTTACATGCCTTTTTCTTGAGATTTTATCTTCCAGCTCTCTCTGCCCTGCGCATAGGGCACATCTGGTAAAAACACTCCATCTGTAAGGTGTAAGGTCTTAAACTTCACGCTGATAAAAACAGGAAGTGGCAGTTCCAAATCTATTTCATTAAAAAAGACAGCGGCAGCATCATTGATTCCCACAACCTATTGACCAAGGACTCATAGCACAGCCTGAATCAATCATGATGGCGTGCTATGGTGCCAGAACCTGATCTCCTAACAGACTGGAAATGAAAAGCTTCTGACCCATGTTAGCCTAATGCAGAAAGGCGTCCCTGCTCCTCAGATTCTCTACAGAATTTCAAAGAACTGCTGAGCTTCATTTCCTGGTTCCCATACTGAAGACAGCGTCCCCACCTCAAATTACTAACACGCAGGCAGGGTTCCTCCGTGTTTCAGACCCTCTCACTAACTCTCAGTAAGAAGCTGTGAAGTTTTTGCTATGGACTACCCAGGCTTTGGCACAGAACGTATGTCATTCCTCTGTACGGTGCTTCAGAGCAATGGCACAAAGATCTGGGCAGGCTCAACACATAGGTCAGTATTAGGAGCCTTACACTTTCAAATCATTTCTCACTGACCTTATGATAGGCTACCAGATCAGGATACTCAACTTCTCCATGTTAAATATTAGTATGTTAGCCCATATTATTTCAAAACGCAACAGTATGCGGGATTGTCTAGGGCTTTTGACCAGTTCTCAGCACACACTTCAAAGATCTGATCACACATCTCAAAGATCTGTTTCCTTTGCCTTTTTCATCTCATAGGTAAAACTTTGTGCCTCAAAGTAGCATTGTATCTATCTTTTGACAAGGAGGAAACAATTCTACTGGGATACTGTACAATTTCAAGCAAGCCACACCCTCTGAACCACAGTTTGATGGGAAACAGGACCCTTACCACCTTTTTTTTTTTGGCACTAGCTCAACTTATGCATGGGGCTTTGGTCCTAGTCCATCAGAATTTTCACACCTCTACTTGGCAGATCAAATTTTTTATTCAAATTGCCACTGCTAACTCACCTTGCATGGAACATTTCCACAGGAGGAGTATCTTCTTAGCTGCCTACCAGCTTCTACTTACACTAGTTACCAAACTCTCAAGAGAAACAGTTTCAAGAAGTAAGGATCATGTAAACAAACACAAATGCTGTACCTGCTTTGGCATCCTCTTGTCTTCCCTTGCAATATCAAACTTCAAGACACACATTTATGTTGTTAAAGTGTATCACCACATAGTATCACCATTGTTTTATAGATATTTTTATAAAGATCAACTCAGACTTGCTGCAACACTTAAATATTGGCAGTGGTGCTGATCTTCCCAGGATTTTAACCCTCTCCTGGTCTGAACAGCTGCCTGGTGAAGGGACAGGCAAG
The DNA here is from genome assembly GCA_033124195.1 of Coracias cyanogaster. Classification (NCBI taxonomy): domain Eukaryota; kingdom Metazoa; phylum Chordata; class Aves; order Coraciiformes; family Coraciidae; genus Coracias; species Coracias cyanogaster. The sequence goes on along the minus strand of JAVSBS010023664.1, from coordinate 8,545 downwards.
AGGCAGAGCCCACTCAACGTGTTCTTTAGAACCTGCAAGAATCTTTCCATTTCAAGAGAGGTTTTGGACTGCCATAGCATGCATGTGTGGGTCTTCTTCCTATCATGATGACATATCTGCCTCACCTTGCTAAGTCACGTGATGCCTCAAGCCAATCTATCCCTATGAAGTTTCTAAGTCCGGCTTCCCCACTATACAGTTTACACCTTCAGTTTCATCTATGCATGATTAATATTCCCCTCCAGAATACTGTCTCATAAGGTACAAAATTACCATGGTGCTCTCATCCTGAAAGGAGCTTTTTGATCTCACTTACCTCATCACTCATGGTACGTGGCACCCGTAAAGTACAGTGCAAGACTGATTGTTCTCAAAAGTAACCTCACAGAAGGTGAGGAAAAGAGAAGAAACTTACCAAACCGCACAGAAGCCAGACCACCCTGCACTGTGGAAAAGATGCTGCAACCCTATAAAAAGGCATGGCACTGCAGCGTGCTGACAAACAAAACCACAACTGTTTGTCTTCAGTCCGTAGTGTAGTGTCCCTCCACCTCTCTGGCTGATATTTGCGAACAACATTTCAAGACAAATCTACTTATCACTGATCTCTGTCTGAAGTGCTGGGGCCTGAGCAATGAGCCCTGAATTAAAGTTGACATATGGATGATACTCAGAACCAGGGTGTTTTTGTGACAGAAACCAGCAGAGGATTTTTCTCTGCTGGGAAACTAGCTGCTTAACTGTGAGAACAGACACCCAGCTACCCTGAAAAATGGGTGGTTAAAACCAAAACAGATAGAGGCGCCCCCTTTTCGAGTTCATTCCCAGGCTTGGTCGACCTTGGACAGAACCTAATAAGGAGGAATAATACCAGATGTCCTGCTTTTGTTATTTTTAAGGTTGCTTATGCTACCAGAGTTGTTTATTCAATAGCATAAAAGCTGGACCGGCTTGCAGCGAACTTCAAAAGCCTCACCTACAAGTGGACACACTGCATAGGACTTCCCAGTTGCCAGGAAAGGTTCTCCCAACCTTCACTGCAACTGAGGCTCCCCAGCGACTGCAGGTCTGGATGATGGCACTGTGTTAATAGGACAATTGGTCATGTGTCTCTCTTAATCACTATAGTTACGTCTATGTAGTACTGATTAGGTGCATTACCCTGCTGACTAACCAGATCGTTTTGTTTCTGTATCATCTTGAAGTGGACAGTAAAATAAGCCTGAGCCTTTTGGTACTGTCTGGGTTCTTTCTGTTGGTGCTGGCAATTAGCAAAACAATCTCCTGGTTATCACTGATAATGCAGCAGAAAGGCTGACTTCTTTTTCATACTAGACTGAGTAGGATATATGGTCCAAAGTCCTAGATGACAATTCCAGAATGGCAATCAACCTTTTGGCTTTAAATATGGAAGAAAAGCATTGGCCCTTTTTACCCCTACATATTTACTGAGTATCGTCCTTGTTCTCTAGTTAGGAATAATTGCCTGCATTTTCCTTTTCATTCCTCTGATCCTGAGGTTTTAACCATATTGTGACAAAAGGGTGAGTAAAGACAAAATAATACTGGTGTTCATCCATGGTCACCAACTGCTAAGGGATCAAAGACTTTTGCTTCTTACAGCCTCATGAACTTTTGCTTCCTGCACAAACCATCTTTCTCATCCTCGGAATCAAGTTGTTTCCCTATTAATAAAATTGGTAAGAAGACCCTTTACATCTCCAGAACAGTTCATGTTGATCCAAATGAACAGTCTTCACCAAAACATGAGTTTTAAAACAGAGCACAGGCTGTGTCAGTGCCTTTTATGGTACTGATAAAGACAGAGCCTTTTTATCATCAGAGCTCGACCAGAACTCAAGCTACATCAGTGTGCTTGCCAAGTGATACTTCTGTGAGTTGCATCTGCTAGGCAGTCCTATGGAATGTTATCTATAGATAATATGTAAAGATCATTTGACAGAGTGGTCTTTAAGCTGTACAGCTGCCATGCAAAGGCCCTCACCCAATTTCCATTTAAGCATTTGTGGGAACTACTGCTTGGAGTCATCTACTGCAAAAAGAGGTATGCAGACTGTCACTTGCAGACAGAAAGATATGCTAAGCACTTTGCTGAGATACACAACTGACAGGAAAGCTACTTCCTGCCTTACTTACCCTTCAACTATCTAGCTTGAATCCTCTAACATCATGTACCTTTGGGATTTTGCAGTTAAAAGACGCTCTGTACCATATGTGCTCATAACAGTTGCATGATGGAAGATGGAGTTTGAACTCACCCCTAAGGACACTGCAAAGAGTAAACAAAATAATAATTCTTTGTTATTAGGATATACATGAAACCATATATAAACTACACTTCAACAAAACAAAAATATACCCCCAAATTACAAAATGCTACAACAAAACAACCAAGCTTGCTCATCTACTCACCTGTAGGTCTTCTAAATAGCAAAACTACCATCTGCTAGAGACTACTTTATTGAGCAGAAACCTTTGGAGCAGAGTTATTTGCACTCTTATGTATAATGATATTGTTGTTTACAGAAGAGCAGACAGAACCATAAACAAGGGAATTGTATTCCCCTTGTCTCCCATCATTGCCTTTTTGATATTAATTATTCAATTCCTAGTGTTTACAGTTTGGCACCTTTATTATGTTCTGCATAAGGCCTTTATGGAAAGCTATTCCTGTCAAATGGTAACTGCCATCAGAACAACCCTTCATAAACAAGTCACTAGTTTCCTGTTTAGCTCCAGAACTGCTTCCCTGCATGATCTGATGAAAATGATTACCAGTGCAAGAGGGGCAGCAGGGAAGTACATCCAGGGTTTGGGAGCACCCTTTCAGCATCCCCTAAACATTATTAGCTTAGGTGACAAAAGCTGCATGTTTAGAATTGGAGTGTCTGTCAAAGTATCAATGGTAATGGGTAGGAATCAAAAAGCAAAACAATAATTGCTACTTGGGAAGTTCTAATAATATCATACTTGCATAGCAATGAATTACAAAACACTGTGACTAAACAATTTACACTAGATTTTCACTTTTTTTTTTTTTTTTTTTTTGCAAGACATGCTCAGGAAACCTCAGTAGCAGACAAAGAAAAGATTTCTACAAAGTTAACACACAAAAAACCCCGTCTATTTGAACCGAGAATTTTTATCAAAGGCAGCTACAGTGAAGTGAAAACAAAAGGGCTCTCCATATAAATATCTGACACACAATATGTTTCTCAAATCAAATATAAAATTGCAGTACTTTTATTTCTAATTTCTCCCTGTGGTTGTTCGCCTCATCAGGTTCGGATTTCAGAAGATACTTTGTTTAGTGCAAGCTCAGGTAACTGATTAAAGCCAGGGTAACCCATGTAACAAGTGTTAGTGCAAATACATCATTACTTTCTCTGCTAACCCTTTCCTACTCCCTGATCCTTTCCTCTACGCTGGAAAGGATCCTCTATACAGTCTTAATCCAAGAAAGAAAAGTTACTTACCGTCTTCATAAAGTTTACTAATATGTAAAGTTTATTTTATTTATTTTATTTATTAAATCCCTTAGAGTGACTTCTCTATTCTCAATTTCTTGCTGTCAGTATCAAAACTTGAAAGTAACATGGGATGAAGTCTAAACTCTGAGTGAAGCTGTATTCCTTGGTAGGTCACTCACAAACCTGTATCTCCAAGAAACAATCTCCAATGTTTACAATGAGTTAGTACTTCAGCCTTAGTATAATTAAGTTAAAATACAATCAGCAATGAAACACAAATCCAGTCTTAATTACTTTACTACCTCTTCCTCATACATTCTAGAGGACAAACCTGGTCTGCAGATGATTAAGTTGGGATCCAACAGCAAGGCTTCCTCCATTGCATACCTAGTCATTTACTGCAGAAGAAATCCCCAAACAGATGGGCTCATTGAGAGTTAAAACCTTGTCTCTTCATTTACATGGGGAAGGACTACAAACCAAGGTGACGTCAAAATCTGGGGAGGAAAAAAAAAAGTGAAAAAAAATACATCAGAAGCGAGACTCAATGCACAACATCCACAAAAAAACCCCAAAGAACCAAAACAATCAGACATGGCTCATAACTTCCTCTCTTCAAAGAAACTCTAATTGTACGTATCATTTAACAAATAGTAATGAACCCTACACAAGTTTTCTTTGCCTTGTCTCAGATGTTTATATCCTGAGCCAGTGCCTGATGCTGGCTAAGAAAAGAGATCTTCCAAACTCACACATATATAAATCAGCTCTGATATATAATACAGCTTCATAATGGAGACTGAATCTCAACAGGCTCAAAAAAGTGCTATAATAGGAACTTCAAACTTAGCACTCCTGAAAGACGTATTCCAGCACCATCTTCACTCCACATAGAGGGTATGTATGAATGAATCCTGGGAACATGCTACCATACGCTCAACTCCAAGTCAAAAATCACTGATGTACACCCCTGATGTGCTATAAATCCAGGATGATAAAGAGATTATAGACAGTTATGTTTGTAACAAATGAGGTAATTAATATAAAAGCACAGAATAATCATGGTTTTGGCAGTGAATGCTGCTTAAAGTTGCTCACAACTACTGTGTAATTACTCATTGTTTATTTACCCAACTTGACACCTTGGATCTGATGAGCAGAACCAAGTGCCCGGTGAAGTTAATACAGTACGTATGCTAAATATATAAGTACTCTCCCATGCTATGTGTTCTTAGAAATCATACCCTGGTGATACTAAATTGGACATCCAAATTTAGTACATCTGACCTCTATTTTAAGGTTTTGATCATTAAGTTAACACTGTCTAGATAGGGTCCTGGAAGACGCTAGACTCTTTACAAGGAGGGGAAGAGAATATTATATTAAATATATTTCCTCAGTGCATTCAAAAGGCAGCAATTCTTTCTGCTTGACTTAAGAACTATTACAGTTTTTGTCTTCAAGATTTCATATGGAAAATGCATCACTGACGCAGACGTTGCTAAAGGTGAAGCCAAAGGTTTGGAGTCAGTGAGGAAAATAAGCTTATCTCAGCGTGTCTGGAGATAAATACATTAATTACCCAGTTCTGCAGTAACAGCAGCAAAATGGTTAATAGTCCCAACACTTGTATTATCAATATGCTATTATAATATTTAGCGTTTCAAAAGGTATACGAATTCAGAAAGACAGAACTCCTACAATTTATCATTACAGTACAAATGTTATTTGTACTACCAAGAAAGAAGTAGACGGAAGGAACAAAAAAAAAAAAAAATCCCAACAGATTAAAAGGAACAGCTCAGTGACTGGAGAGACACTGGGACCAGAGAACACAAAGCTCTGTCTGCAGCTACTCAATGCCTAATAACACATAACATAAATATACCTATTTCTCTGTGAGTAGTAAGGCATGTTTTAAGTTCTGTTACAGTAGGAAGGGAAACAAGGATTTTATCTAGTTTCCAGCTGGTTTGAGGGTCTTGTTATAAGCCTCCCTGGGAGCATTCGGAGTTCAGCGTGCACCCCAGTACTGAGAATGATGGAGAGCTGATTACTTACGGTTACTGCAGTGACATTTTTTCTTCTCTCAACCTGCAATGCCTATTCTCCAGAGAACGCAAACAGTTTCTTTGGGAGCATGCTCTCTCAGCTTACCGATATTCTACAAAACACAATGGGGAGCCAGATACTTGCAGTTTGCCCCACGGACTGGAGTGAGAAATGACTTTTTTGTATTCATTTAATATCAGATCACTTTTAATTCATGCCAGGTTCAGTTAAACATGCAAATAAAGACATTTATTCACAATATCTGAAACAGATAACAGGTTTTACAAAGGCATAAATGGGGGAAAACAAAGAAAAAAAATTACTCTTCTGAAGTTAAATAAGAAAAGTTTTAGTTTCTTCCTGTCAAGATGCCTTGCACAGACTTTCCTAGTAGACACCTTACTAAATGACTATGTTCTTTCACATACTTACACCTCAGACTGCATACTTGATGGAAAATCTGTATCTTTAGACTATTGCTAAACCAGTGCTGCTACATTCACCACAAGCTGGCACTCTGAAGCCTTCTGCAGGAATTGCAGTTACTTACTCTTTCCTTTGCCTGTCACCACATCATCATCACCTCTTTGTTTTATTCTTCATATTACTTGGCTGTTTGTGAGAATACTTTCTGGCCTCAGCTTTGCTCAGATTTTTAAGATCTACTTTCTTAGGTTTCCAGTGTATTTTTATAAAACATAAAGAAGTTCCAGCTATTTCACTCAATCGGTGATAAGACATCTATAGATTATATACTGAATCACTGATTGGTTCTCAAGCCACTTAGAAGATAAGTTAAAGAAATAATCAACTTTTATTAATTGCAACTTTCACTAACCCTTAAGCAAATTTTCAGAATAGGATGTACAAAACAAATGAAGATGTACAGAGAGGTGCATACAGAAAGAACAACATGCAGTGGGAAAGCACAAAGTGAACTTCTAGCCTTTTTCAATGTACTATAAAATTTTCAACTACAAATTGGGAAACTCTTTAAAATCATAGCTGTTAGGAGAAAAAAAAAGCAAGCAGTGAATAGAGCCACTTATTCTAAGATTATCAGGCTTTCCATGGTGTGGTAAGTGTAACTATGTAATTCCGAGTAAAATTCAAGATAACTGTTACAATTTTATAGCTCTCTAAGAGATGCTTTATGAGATTATCTACTTCTATTTATTATTATTATTACTGCATGTTAAATAATCACCATATTTTCCTGCCAACAGACTGGAAATAGAAGGTTCTTAACTAAGCTCTCACACCTTTATTACTAAGTCTAGCTGGCAGATCTGACCAAGACCAAACTTCATTTTTAAGTAATTGTATTCATACAAATGCACCTTATAACAGTGGAAACTGTAACTCAAAGTAGCATCACCTCAAATCACTGGCACCATCCACATAGAAAACCGCACCAGTACTACAGAAGTACAAATACAATAGAAGAACGTTCAAGAGCTTCATTATTTCAAATTAAAAAGTGATCAGCTGATTTTTTTCATATACTGCCATATATCCACCAAAACACTTTTTACTAAATCTGTTCAATTTAAAAAAAACTGATGAAAACAACTGAGATCAAAAACCAAGTCCTTGCTTAAACACTAATTCTCTCTCTAAACACTGTGTTCATCTAAAACTTACCATTGCTTCCAAACCAGTGCTGTCAATGTTTTTCCTCCTGCTTCCACTCACAAAGGTAAGATCCAAGTTATTATGACCAGCGACATTGAAGTCAAAGAAGCAGAAATCCGTGACTGCCACTGGGAATTTGACAACAAATGTTGAAGCTTCACTAGATCATATCTTTACCTAGCTCTCTGTAGAAATGACATACACTAAAAAAAAAAAAAATCCCAACAAACCATCCCACTTCACCCCCGCCCCACAAGCCTGGATCACTCATTCCACTTGACAACCTTGACTGATCTTTCTCAATCGAAGAAGATAAACACTAACCCAAAATTGAACACCAAAACCGGAGCTTTATCCAGAAAAATTCCAAGATCTCAAGCATATAGCAGTACACTGCTTCACTGAACCTACACACCGCATATCCTTCATCCCTGAACAGCCTTCCCTGTGATGGCTACACAGAGCTGCCTGAAGTGTCATGTGAAGTGCCCCTCCTAAGAGAGACAGTGGCTACAAATACAAACAAAACAGAGCCCGCAACCAAATCTAGCGTGCATTCAATCACAAATATAGATCAAGGTGTTTTGTTTTTAAACACAAACACGCATAATGGAGATGAGGGTTGTGTTCAGAAGAGCGGCGTGCCCGCGCTCCAGCGGAGCGATGCCTGTGAAGGCTTCTCCTCGGGGTTTCGGCCGGGGGAGGCTGCCGGCCCTTCCCGGAGCCGGGGCCCTGCCGGCCGCCCGCTGCCAGCACGCCACATGCCAAGCACCATCTCCCGGCGCTGCCCTGGCCACCAGCCCCCCTTGCGAGGACAGGAACGGTCGCTCCAAACGCGGCCGGCCCTGTGGGAGCTCGGGGAGCCCGCCCGCGGCCTCCCGGGGAAGGCGCTGCCGGCCGGACACAAGCCCCGGCAGTCACCCAAGGCCTGTGGCGCCGCAGGAACCCCCAGCGTGGCACCGCCCCCGTCCCCACCGCCCTCGGAGCCGCGGCAGCCGCCGCCGCCCCGCTCAGCCGCCCCAAGAAGCGAAGCGGGCGGAGGCGAGAGGCCGCCGCGGCCGCGCCTTTGCAGAGGAAGCCCGCGTCTCACCCCGGCCCCGCCGCAGGGGCGGCGCAGCAGGACACCCGGCTCCCCGCAGCCGCGACCGCCCCGATCCGGATCCGGGCTCGGAGCCGCCCCGCCACCCCCTGTGCGCCGCGGCCCCGGGGTCAGCCATTTTGCGGGCCGCAGCGCGGATGACATGTTGCGCGTCGTGCGTGCCGCCGCTCGGTGGCGCGGCACCGCCCCCCGCGCCCGGCGCCTGCGCACCGCGCCCCGTGGCGGCCGAGCCGGGGCAGGCTGCTCAGTGCCGCGGCGGCGGCCGAAG
>JAVSBS010023663.1:0-19304 GCA_033124195.1 Coracias cyanogaster | reverse complement strand
GCAACGCGACGCCGCGACACCCGGGGCGCGGCGCGGCCGCCGGGGAGGCGCCGCAGCCCGGCCCGCCCCGCCACGGCGCTACTGGGATCCGCGGCCCCAGGCCGACAGGTCCGCGGCGAGGCGGGAGCCCGGCCGGGCACGGCCCTCCGGGGCTGCTGCCCCTCGGTGCCGCTTCCCGCTGCTCTCACCCGTGCCGGGCTGGGACTCCTTCAGCAGCGGGGTGCGGTCCTCGCCCTCCTCCGTCTCCATCTCGCCGCCGCCCGGGCCGCGCAGCTCGCCCAGCGCCAGCCCGCCGGCCGCCACCGCTGACAGGACGGGAGCGCGGCTCGCCCGCCCCGCTGGCACCGGGCAGCGGCAGCTGCAGCCCCCGACGGTCATGTGACGGGCGCTGCCGGGCGGAAACGGCCTCAGCCGCAGCGCAGCGCCGCTCCCGGCCTGCCCCCCGCGGCCATCTTTAGTGCGGGCAGGGGTGCGGCGGCCCGCCCAGCTGCAGCGGGGAGGCGGCCGCTCCGCCTCTGCCTCCCGCGGGGCGGGCTGACAGGGACTGACAGACGCGCTGGCAGACAGACAAACAGACAGAGAGGCAGTCGGACGGCGGGTGTCGCTGTGCGGCCTCTCTCGGCTGTCTGAGGGAAAGGTCCCTCAGGTCTCCTCAGGCGCTTCCCGCCCTCCCTGCCCCGGCCGCTGCCGTGGCGGCTGCGAGCGGGTTCCGAATTTCCTCCGGTACAAGCGGCGCGGGTGGCGCCGGGGCAGGGGCCGTTGCGCGCGGAGGGCTCCGTGGCCCGGTGGTGGCCGGCCCCGGTGCAGCGGCCGCGCCGGGCTGCGTGTGAGCGGAGCCGAGCGCCTCTCGGAGCAGGGGCGCCGCGCCAGGCGGGTCCGGGTGGGGAGGGCTCGCAGCGCAGCTTCCTCTGTAACCGCTGAAATGCCCCTTGAGCGGCATTGGAACAATAAATCGCAGTGTCTGCAGTGCGGGAGGTTTTTATTCTGTGTGCGTGCGCAGTGCCCGATGGCTAGAGCACGGCCTTAAAATCAGAATCGAAGAATGGTTTGGGTTGGAAGAGACCTCAAAGATCATCTAGTTCCGGTCATGGGCAGGGACACCTCCCACTTAGACCGGGTTGCTCAAGGCCCCATCCAGCGTCCTCGGCCAGTATAAATGAGTAAGCATCATAACATATGAAACAGAGTTTATCCTCTCAGAATCACCGTTTTTCAAACTTGGTCAAAGCTAAGAACAGGATACAGGTCTTCTAAGTTTCACAGGTGAATTAAGCAACAGGGCTGCCCGCCTGTTCCCCGCCACCAGCGCTGGGACAAAGCCCCGATCCCTGTTATAACTCAGGGCCTAGGACATAGGCGCGTAATGCAGCTTGTCTCTGCCCTTGCCAGAGCTGAGTGCTGAGTCATTTTGATCCTGCCAGTCATCCGCTGAAGCCCTTGGCTTTGCTAGATATCCGTGCCATCATCCTGATGTGTAAATCACTGCCTGGAAAATGGAAAAATGTGAAAGATTCCTGGCAGCATATTCAGCTATATTGTTTCTCACAAGGTAGATATACTGAGTTTGCAAGTATCAATAGAATCACTGTGTCTGTGTGTCAGTCATAATGTATTTACATCTATGTGAAGCAAACCAGGACTCCTGTTCTGGTCCTGAAATACAGCCTAAGAGTGTCTTCTGGGAGTCACCTGCAAGTCACAGCCAAAATTACAGAAGGAAAACCAATTGCTTTATTCTCATAAAGCGCACATCAAACATGTTTTGCAACATTTTATGAGAAGTGGAGATTTGGTTTGTAGTGCCTGAAGACTTTAGCTTTGCATATCACACGTGCTGTAGTCTTCTTGGCCTTTCTGTACATACCCCCAGAGAGAGACCCCAGTGCGGTAGCACCCAGCCCATGAGGAAGGGAGCCTGGGTGTGCATGGGCCAGGAGTGATGGACTGCACGGGTTCATGAGTATGATTGCTTCCATCCATAGGCTGAACCCCAAGTTTTCCCTAGACTCCTCTCATCATAACACAGGGAGGACAAGAGACTTCATGAAGCGATAGACAAAGCTTTTCCTAGGCTTCCTCTTTTTTTTACCTCTTTTTTATTTCTTCTCACCAAGGGAAGTTGTGTTTTAAATCTACCTACACTCTCAGTATGGGATAATGCCAACAAACCTTGCCTTAGCAAGGAATGTAGATTTCTCTGTCCTGCTGTCTCCTCCTCGGATCTTGCAGATCCTCACTGGTGAGTGAATCTTCCTTCCTTGGAGACACACTGCCTCAAAAGCAGCTTGATTGCAAAGCTGCAGCCCCAGAGTGAAAAGGTGGCACCCATAAATATGGATTCAGGAGTGTGTGAGGAGCATTGACCTTTGTCACAGCAGGTAAGAACACTCTATACTTCCTGGAGGCTGAACTTGTGTACAGCTGTATGTAACCAATAGGCATGGTTTGCCTCTGGCCAGCCTACCAGGCAGTGCTGATTGTTGCCTCCGCTCTGCTCTGCCAGGCTCTGTGTCACACCTGTGTATTTGAAGTATTTCTGACTTTATTTAATTTTTATTTCTAAAAAAAGACTGTTGTTTGTATTCTGCCACTTTTGCCCTGGTTACTTTCAATGCTGGATGCAGCTGTGCTCTGTGCTAGACTGGGGGGTGATGGACAGCTCTGCTCAGCACCCCGCTTCCCTTGCCATTTGGCTCCACTGCACGAACGAGAATAGCAAAGGCTTGCACTTCCTTCCCTACATCTCGCTCTGACGTTTCACATTATCAGTCTAAAAAGACACGGTGCAGCACGTCTCGTGTAGAGCAGCAGATGGCTCTCTTCCCTCTGAAGTCCAGTTGGATGGTGCCTTAAGAGAAGCTCCAGCCTTGTTCCTTCTGTGCCATGGCTCCCCAGGGCAATACTCATTTGGCGGTGCAGACAGGATACGGTTATGATGATGTAGGAATATATTTTAAACTGTTTAACACTATCTATATTAAATAGCAACCCTCAAACTTGAATGTTAAGGGTGGCTTAGAAGATGAGGAAGGTGGCCTGGGAAATAATATCAGTAATGTTAACCTAAGTCGCAGCATTTCCTCGTGTAGCAAGATAATGTCACTTCTGTCAGGTTATGAAATTTTATAGGATATAATTAAAAAGCTGTCTGTTTCTGGGTTCCCAGATCTTTTTTCTGTTCTTTTTTTTAATTAATATTGCAAGATACCCTTATTTATTTATGCCTTTTTAAAGAATCTGACTTTTGAAATCTTGTTTTTCAAGATAAACAGAAGAAAGCAGCAGAGAAATAAATCTTGTACTCACAGTGTAAGAATCATCTAGTTAAATGACTGGAATTAACACAGAGTTCAATGACTGAAGACTGAAATATCTATTTTAAATTTGTCTAAGTCTCCCTCCATGCAGTACGGTATGCAGCATTTTTATGTTGTAAATGCCTAACAAGGATATTTCTGTTTTATACTGATAATTTACAAAGTGGAAGAATATAAAGTTACAGTATCAGATCATTTGGACAAGAAAAGATATGCACATACATCCAAACAAAAAATTCCTCAGGTTTCCCACAAAAGAGCAAGTTACAGTCAATCAAAAAGGAAAAGAATTAGGATGCCTTGAGCTGTGCAGTCTTACTGTAAAGCTGAACACAAAATCATTACTAAATCATGCATAAGATGATGCTGACCAAATCAGAAACAGTTTATGTGACCCTGGCAGTACAATGTGTTTTCATCTGTCTGGAAATATTCTGTCTGCTGCAAATGCCTGAGGGCTTCCTGTTGCCACTGGTATTCTTCCCTGGGGGGTTGTGTTGAGAGGAGAGATATTCATCATGCCTGCTTGTCTTACCATTTGTTAGCAGAGGCACTCCATACAGTTCAATTTTTGGCATTGGCTGTGAAAGCAGAAAGCTCGGGCCTTTCCTCAGTTAGCAGCATCGCTTTCATGTGGAAGAAAAGCAGCACATATTTCATCCTCTACAAATACTCCTCTGGGTAATATGGCAACACACTCAGCTAGATTCAGAAAAGTGCCTTAGGCTTTGTATTGCTAACATTTTAGTGTTGTGGTAGCCAGTGGAAGTACAGACTGGAAGTACGGGGAATCTTGATGTCTAGAATCCTTCACTTAAAGACGTTCTACCTGAAGGAAATGAGAGTAGCAATGATGCTGGACATTTCCTAATAAGCAGCTGGTCTCTGTTCAGGACACTCATCTGTACATGGAAACATGGACTCCTCTTTCTCCTCTGCCAGTGGCATTTAGTTTTACCTCTGCAGTGAATGCTGAACCTCTGGCAAGACAATGCACTGGGGCTTTGTGGAATCTTCTTGTTGCTTTCTCATGTATAGAAGCCATTAATGTTCTTAGGGAAAAGAGTAAACTCCACACCAATGCTGCTCCTCAGCCCTGTGGTTGAGTTCTGTGTTCGCTGGGTTAATTGCTTTAAATGCTTCACTTTGGATATATGGACTACTAAGGGATGCTGGAGAGCTTGCTAAGAAGTGCAATTCTTTTGTCAGTGGGATTATAAAAACATATTAATAGCTATAGTCAGACCAATGGTCCATTTCCCTCAGTATCCTGTCTCTCACAGTAGTCAATAGCAAATGCTGAGGGAAGGACTTGTACAGACCAAACATAGGGTGATGCATCCTCTGAATAGTCTCTGCATGTTTGAATACACTCACTGGTGACTCAGGCCCTTCCTGAGCTGGATGTGGTACCTCTGTACTCAGTGGTCCCTGACAGATTTATCTGTCAATAATTTATGCCATCTGTTTTTGAACCCACGTCAAATTCAGTATCCGTGATCCCTGTGGCAAGAACTTCCATGGCTGAATTATAACTACAGACAGGGTTATGCCTTTATGGTCTTAGACTAAGCATGCTCTGAGAAAAAATGCTTATTTTCTGAATCCCTGGTGAAGACTTATGTCTCCCTGTGCACATGCATAGCCATAGTAACATTGGCTTTTAAGGTATTTTACTAGTGGACAGCCAGGTGCTGGAATATTATGGATTTACAGGTTTTGGGGTGTATTTTATGAATTACAGTGGTGTGTATAAATGTTGGACTTATGCTTTCAGCTGTATGGCTCAGTGTTGCAAAACTATTTCTTTGGACCTGCCTGGTGCTAGGCTAGAATGATTCTTTCAAGAGTTTTCACCCCATGCTATGGTGCATTATAATACTACAATGCTGAAGTTGTTCAGATCTGTGACAAAACAGAATTAATCTGAGTTATCCTGTTATGAAAGAAGGGATGATGAGTGTAAAATATACTAGTATCTTACAGGTTATCTCAATAGAGATATGTCCTGTTCCTGACAGGAAAGCCTGTTAGGAACTTGATTGACAGCTGGATTTGCCAAAGCTTGCAACTGCCCAAGGACATGCTGCAGCTGTCACTTAAGTGTTTTCTAACTTTCTTTGAATGCAAACTCTGTAGTGGAAGTTAATGATAAAACTTTAAAAAAATATTTCCAGTGGCAAAGAAGATTTACTTAATCTTAGAAGTGCTGATATGTGCAAACTTGCACCATGCATAGTAGGTGAGAGATCCTGAAAAATATGCTTGTCTTGTCAATAACTAAGTAAATAACTTTTGCAGAGATCTCAGCAAGCTGGATGGAACCCATCATGCAGGACAGGATGACGTACTTTTTTATGCTCAAGGAATACAACATGCCAGTTAACGTAAGAACCTGTGAATTAGGTACTTAATAACTGTTATAACAGTGAATCTAGGAGACTTGATAAGGTGTGCGATAGTGTGAGAACCCTTAGACTGGTTGGGGAAATAGAGAATGACTTTAGTAGTTTTTACCACCAAGTGTCTAAGGAAGACAGAAGTCTGAAGATTCTCAGATGTTTGGTATCCAGGTGTGCCTAGCAAAAAGAAGCAAAAGTTCTTGAAACAAAAAATATACTTCTCTTTTGATGTCGACTTGAAAAACGTTGAATTTTGAAAGAATAAATGTGGTGTCTTTTTACTAAAGCAATTTGTTACAATCTCTCCCAAAATTATACCTCAAATTTCTCACTCTGTGCTCCAAAATTAAGCCTAAATTTATGGTAATTGTAATACTTTCATAACAGAATCAATCTACTTTTTCTTTTGCAAATATCGGCAGCTATCCCCAGCTACTATGTCTAGAGGATACGGTAAAACTTTACATAAAAATGCAATAGGACAGTTAAGGGAGTCACTGCGTGAGCATTCATAAGCTACTGCTTGAACATCCATACAGAATCACGGAATGGTAGGGGTTGAAAAGGAACCTCTGGAGATCATCTAGTCCAACTCTCCTGCCAAAGGAGGTTCACCTAGGGCAGGTTACACAGGAATGTGTCCAGGTGGGTTTTGAAAGTCTCCAGAGGAGGAGACTCCACAGCCTTTCTGGGCAGCCTGTTCCAGTGCTCTGTAACCCTCATGGTAAAGAAGTTTCTCATGTTGAGGTGGAACTTCCTGTGTGCAAGTTTATGCCCATTACACCTCATCCTATTACTGGGTACCACTGAAGAGAGACTGGTCCCATCTTTCTGACACACACGCTTCAGATGTTTATAAACATAGATCAGATTCCCCTCAGCCTTCTCCAGCCTAAACAGTCCCAGGACTCTCAGCCTTTCTTGTAGGAGAGGTATTCTAGTCCCTTAATCATCCTCATAGCCCTCCATTGGACTCTCTCCAGTATTTCCCTGTCACTCTTGAACTGGAGAGCACAGAACTGGACACAATAGTCCAGATGTGGCCTTACCAGGGCAAAATAGACCATATACCATTCAAGTAGTGAAGTGCTGGGGCCTGGGTTGTGGGCCCTGAGTTGGAGTTGACCTGTGGATGAGTCCAACCTAGCAGAATGTTTTGTTCCCCAGTTGGCTCCTGGCCCACCTCTGCCTTTCCCCAGATAGTTGTGGTTGGGGTCGTGGCTGAGGCCAGGACTATATCAACCAGGAGCTGATCAGTTTGTGAGAGCTTCCTGTTGGGGCTCGTTGCAGCTTTGAGCTCTCTCTTGGTGGTGTGTTCCCTAGCTGCTGCTACATGGGTTTCCTGGAGAAACGTGGAGGATTTGAGAGAGAGAAGAGCAAAGGGATATGCTGCTTCTGAGGGGATGTTGCCGAGTTCGGCATTGGCTAGCGTAATTGGAGAAGAAGCAGCACAAGTAGTCACACACACACCACCCAAGACTTTAACTGCCAGGAGTGAAGTCCCTTCACAAAGGCGACTCCAATGAGCTGATGGATGTGCCTTCCAACTCCTCACACATGCATACTCACTATTGGGTACTTCTTCTTCCCTCAGGCTCAACCCTAGGCTTTCCAAAGCAGAGTGTCCAACATAACATACACCAGGTGCATTTATTGTGTGGTACAGCAGTATAGAGCAGCTCGAGCTGAGTCCCTTGAGAGAGACCTCAAACAAATAAATCCTTGGGCAGTTATACCCTGACAATCTAAGTTCACCTCCCCTATTGTGGTAGTTTGGTCCAATAGTAATATTTGGGTCTGTGGTCTTCTTGTTCTTGCAAGCCCAGCCTCATCCTGCTGTGAAGTGTTGGAGCCTCTGCCTAGTCTTTTCCCTCCTGCAAACTGGATCCATGTCCCTGCCTGTTGCAAGACTTCCCTCTGGGACCTCTCTCCAGGCTATCTTGCAGTTGTTAATCGCGTGAAGATTTGGTGTATGACTTAGAGCTGTCATTCTCTCCACTTCAGTATTTGGGGAACTAAATTTTTAAATTCAGACTTCAAAATTCCAAGCTAAGTAGACCAATACACTCCTTGTGAACTCTCAGTTTCTTCATGAGATTTGTTTTTTTGTCTTACCCTACACTTCAAATGGCTGCAGGCAAACTGTTCTTTCTGAATAGCATAGAAAAGTATTCTCTAGTCTTTCATAACTTTTATATGTTCTTTAAATACTGTACAAGTAATTTTCCTTCTGTTTGCTGAGGAGCATCAAGCCTCAAGGGTTGGATTTTTTTTAAAGACAGACAGAAAGTATATCTACATTTTCATTGTGTCCCATGCTAGGGAGTAAATCCTGGCTTCAGGGTTTATTTCTGTTGGTGTCAATACATCCACATTGCTCTTGGGACAGCCTGACCATGTACACGTTGACTATCAGTTGGATTGAATCGTGGCCTATCACATAATCCTTTGTACCTGCTTGCTCACAGCTCTTTCTAACGTGCAACACAGGCCATACTGCCATACCTCACTGGGAGAGCTGAAATGGTGGTATCACAGACTCTCTGCTTCCTTACCACCAAGTCTAATTTTCATTGTGCTACACAGTGTATAACAGCTGCTTGTCCTGTCATCAAAATTTCTGTTTTCTAGAGAAAGGGAAACAAGGCAATAGTAATTACTGCAGTCACTCAAATACCTGGTTATGGTTTACATTATTTCAATTAAGGTGAAAATGTATAAGCACTGAAGCTGAGCATAAGTAAAGTGCAGCTGGAAAAACTTAACTCTGTTTTGGATATAGCAAGGAATTTTGATTGCAAACTCCTGAGCTCTGTATCATCTAACCTTCAGGTTTTGCAGTCTCAATCCTTGGCAATTTTCAAGATCTTTCTGGATAAACCCCTGAGTAACCTTCTCTGATCTCATTGTTCACCCTGCCTTGAACAGCAGGCTGGATTAGATAACCTCCTGAGTCCTCTGCCCTGATTTTTAATGTGGTCCTGTGATCTTGTGACCCCTCTCAGGAGTAAAAAACATCACGTGCACTAGGTGCTTTAAATATAGTTTGTTTGGGGTTTTTTTAATATCCGAAGTAAATTACTGCTATGGAACAAAAAGAGAAGAAAAGAAGAAACTCCCAGAAACTGCTGTTAGTGGTCAGAAAAATCACAGGGTGACTCTTTAGCCTAAAAACATGGCTAGGAGGCCTTAGAAAGTTGTCCAATATAGGACATATTTCAGATGTATGACAGCAATTTCCAGACATTTGGTTGCTACAGTAAGGTTTGGAAAGATGTTGCTCTTGGGTCCACACCCTCTTCATTTAAATAAAGATGACTGCTGCTGTGGATAGTTGGCATTGGAACAAACAGTTGCTTTTTGAACAGCGTGAATGAATATCCTATAGTGGCATTACTCATGGGCTAAGTTTATTTAGAGTGGCTTATTTGGTGACTTGAAACATGAAACCTTTACTCAGGTCCTTCTTAATGACTGAGACCAGACTCCTCACCCTCCCTCCTTTCTGTAGGCAGTATGTGGTAAAAGTTAGTCCTCAGGGAGGGACAACTGGTATATACCCGTGTCTAAACTAAACACAAAGTTTTGTGCAAGTTTTATAAATAGCTTGAGTGTATTTTTTAAATAATTCATAACCACTTCTGTCTAAGGAAGCCAGTTTAGCTGCCATAGAAACTGGTTCTGTAAGAGAACTTGTGTAACGTGAGGTTGACTCTCATGTTGTGATTGTAAAATGGATGTAATCGAAAATAGAATAGAGGTTCTGAGAGGTTTTATTTACATCATTAATGTCTACCTGCCTCTACTGTAAATAACTGTTGCTTCTTGATAGCACGGTGGAGTTGGTTGGAAAGTGAAGGACTTTTTTATCTTCTTTTTTTTTTTTAATTTAAAAATAAGACAAACTAAACTTAAACATGGTCACAATTTTAGCTTTTGACCAATTTCCAGGCAGAAAGTTTGGTTGTCATTTTTAAAAATAAAAAAGCTGTCCTGCAAGAGATGACAGCCTACAAAAACTTTTCATTTTAATAACTACTTCTAATTCTGTCTTCTTTTTTCTGGTCTTGACCTTTTCTTGATGTGCCAAGATGGAGGAAACCAGGACTGAAATAGTATAGTCCCACTATTGTTAGGTGCTTTTCTTTCCCTCTTGTCAATGTTGTTTAATTTCCTTGGAAGCAGATCCCTGCTCTGTCCTTTCTGAGATACATTGATCTCTCTGATTTTGGTCCCTTGGCTCAAGAGCAACCTCATGGATTTTTGTCATGATGCCTGGAGATCCCCTAGTCTGACCTTCTGTATGTCATGAAGTAAAGAATTTGTGCAAGTTGTCCCTCTATTTAGCCTATTTATAGAATCATAGACTGCATTGGGTTGGAAGGGACCTTCCAAGGTCACCTAGTCCAACCCCCCTGTAGTCAGGAGGGAAGTCTATAACTAGATCAGGTTACTTAGAGCCCCATCAAGCCTGGCCTTGAAAATCAACAAGGATGGGCCTCCACCACCTCTCTGGGCAACCTCTTCCAGTGTTCCACCACCCCTGTAGTAAAGAACTTCTTCCTAATGTCTAATCTAAATCTGCCCTTCTCTAGTTTAAAACCATTGCTCCTCATCCTATCACAGTGTGCCCTTGTAAAAAGTCCCTCCCTGGCTTTCTTGTAGGTCCCCTTCAGGTACTGGAAGGTCACTATAAAGTCCCCTCGGAGCCTTGTCTTATCCAGGCTGAACAACCCCAACTCTCGCAGCCTGTCTTTGTGGGAGAGGTGCTCCAGCCTTCTGATCATTTTTGTGGCCGTTGGTTACTTGGTTTAGACTTTCAAAAAGGCATTCAGGTTTGATGGGAAGACATAAACAAGCAGCCACCTTGGTAGTGTGTTCAGGAAAATAACCTCTGTTGATAGTACGTGCCTCATTTCTAATTTGCATTTGATGGACTTTAATGCTTGACCATTAATTCTTTTTACACTTTCTCCTACAGATCAACATCTGTTACTTTCTTACAATTAAAGTGTCATGGAGGCCCCTCTCAGTCTTCTCTTTCTAATGAGTTAAAATGTGCTTCTCTTTAGCCTGTTGGTTTAGGGCATTGTCTCCACACTTTGACATACTTTTGTGTAAAATATGGGAAATGAGGTTTATCTACCCTGTGAATTGCTCTCAGGTCAGCCTGCTTTTGAAAGGAAGCTGCCTCTGCCTGCAGGGATACACACAGACTGCTGTACCAACATCCCCCTGACGTGAATGTTGTAAATAGCTATTACAGAAACACACATTCATTAAAAAATCTGCCAGTTTTTATGTACTTGGTTAAAAGTGAACTTACAATGTATGAATGCATGTTCTCCAGAATGCTGTGATATGCTGCTCTATGACATTATGAAAACACTGGTTTTGGAAATTCCTTTTTTTGTGAGCTGTAATTTAAATTTACAGTTTAATTATAGGCTATAGTTTAATTGAATCCTCAGGGAATTCTCACCTTCTTTAGAATGAAATAGTGTTAATGCACACTGAATTGCTTAATAAAAATAAGGCTTTTCTTGGCCAGTTCAGCAGTATTTGCAATGGGGAAGGTTGCACTGATTTTTTAAAAACCTTCAGAGGGCAAAAGGAATAAGGGCGGCTAAGATAAAATGATAAATGTACTTTGTAAATGGAATTTAATCACATACAATTGTAAAAAATACTACCTTAGAAAAACAGATTTTTGAGAACAACCTGTCATCTCATGTAAAAACTTTTAACTTCCCTCTCTTTCATAAAACCAACATGTTTGTACATGTTTTAACATCCCCCTACTGTATGGTCGAACATTTTACAATCAGAGAAAAATGCTAATAAAATTAAGGCATAACTTATACTTGGCAATAAAAAAGGTGTTATGTGAACCTGCTTCCTAAATATTCTGCTCATATGTATCAGCTAAGATACAGTATATTAATCAAAGGTAAGAGGCTAAATGAAGCAAGTAATGCAAGAAAACTCAGTTCTTCATATCAAAGTTACAGAGATCTAGGTGAGGTAGAGGATACAATTTTGAGTACTGACCTCACTGAAGGCAGTGATTTCAGTGCCATTGGTTTCTGTAAAGCCAAGAGGCTACTCTGAGGATGCCTGCAGAGGAAATACAAAAATTTAGCTACACATAAAAACCTGTTACGGATACCACATTTACTTGCACCTTAGAGGACCTTCAGCAACAAGAGCATCGTAATTCAGAGTAATTCATAATGGTTCTGTGAGATCTGTCAATTGCCAAGAGCTATTGCTCTAGGAAAAACAGGGGACAAGGTCCTAATTTTCACTCCATTATAGTCCTTCTGCACTGCTCAGCCAATTCAAAAGGGCTGTAAGGCCAGGGAACTTGGTAATGGAGGATTATCTTTACTGTAGAGGAACTCCTAGGTGTATTGTTCGTAGAGTTGCTCCTCAAACTTTCACATTTCCCATAGTATAATTCTGTCATTCCTTCTTTAATTCACTTTCTTTCTGAATGTCATTTCTAAAAGGGAATCTCTCAAAATGTCATGAAATCTTAACCACGATGTTCTTTTGTGTTTGTGTTTCTACAGTATTTACAGATTTGATCACATTAATTTGGAGAGGGTATGGTTAAAATGCATACAGGTATTTTAATAATAAGAATTAAAATATTCTGAAAATATAAACATGTAATTCCAAGATAATAAGCTCTTTCTATGATATATTAACAAAGAAGAAGCTTTTCTCCTATTTGGACGTTGCTTGCTTGTTCTTGTGCCAGCCTTTGAATAAATAGAAATAAAATCTCATACCTTCAAACAGGCCCTGATCTAAACCTTGTCAAAATTAATGTCTATCTTCAGATTTGATTCATTGGCTATTCAATGAGGACACATAAGATATAGTCATATTACATGCTCTGGACATAACAAGATGTATTTAAAATACTTGTCTTGACTCCCTTTTTAGATATTTAATAGAAAATGGTAATTTTAGGATGGGATTCGCTTGATTAATTTAGAAGACTTTTGAATGTCTGCTCATTCCAATGTTGGTATCTTAATGAGTCATATAAATCTGGTATGAAAAGTGCCTACTTCACTCCATTATATATCCAGTGAATGTAAATAACCAGTTGTATACAACTGTGGAGTCCACATTTGACCAAGTGAATCCTACCCACCTGGAGTAACAGTCTAAGTTGGAAGTGAATTTGCAAATAACATTATTTATCAAGAGAGGTGTCTTCAGGTACTATGAAAAAAGATCTTAATTGCAGTGCAGACCAGATTTTCATGAAACTCCACCCTGATAGCTCAGGGCAAGTTTCAGTGTGTGGCACACCCTTCGTCAGTGTGGTGGAAAACGTTTTGACACATTCCATCATTAGAACCAGCATCAGAAGTGTTATTACTGTTCACTTCTGGGAGAGCTTTATATCCTATGCTTCTGTCAGTACTTTCCAGCCAATGCAAATCCTTCAGGCTTACATCCAAGCAAGGAATGTGCTCCCCTACTACCATGGAATGATCATCCACCTACCATTTTTTTGTATTAACTATAATTTTTGTCCACTCACAGTGAGTGATAAAACAGACTTGCTTCCTTCCTAGTTCCATGAGCTGCTGAATCATAGTTTCTGCTAGGACCTCATCCAAAGCCTATTGAGATTAATTAAAAGATTTATCCATGCCCAAAATGAGCTTTGTTGCAGGCCTTGAGTTCAGTGATGCATAAGGCAACTGGCTAAGCTTTTGAAAAGACAGAATTTTGTGCTGGAAGAGACTATAGTGATCTTCTAGTTCAAATTTCCACATAATATAGCTCTTCAGATTTCCCAGAATTTGCCTCATTTCATGGAAACACACTTTGTTTGCACCACAATCTGGTTGAACGCCTGCTGAATCCAGCTGAATGTCTGACCAGCCAAGTTCACTGTTTAATGCTAAAAGCAGGACAGGGCATTGACCATTCAAGTCCTCGCTGTCATAATTTTTGTTGAGATTTTCCCCAGTATTTTAAGTACTGCAGTGCCTAGATTTTTACATTTGCTAAACAGTATTGTTTTATAAGTGTGATGCTCGACAAGATCAGACCTTGCTGAGACTGTGTTTATTTCCAGCCATACAATTAGTAGAGCTTGCTAGGTGCTGTGGTCCTTCTTATTTACCAAGGCAGAAGTTGCTTTCTGGACTCATTAAGCAACCATTCTCATTTTCTGCATTTACTTAAACACATTTTTATTTGGAGTATACCTAGGCTGCAGCTCAAAGGTGTGATTTCAGCTGATACTGGTACATATATAAGCTAGACTTAAACTAAGTGCTATAGGAACAGACAACAGTTTAGTTGTCAGCTGCCTGAGATTATAGCCAGTGCTATAGGTGACTTTTGCAGCTTTTACAGGCTCTGCTTGTGAAAGACCATGAAGGATTAGCAAAGTCAGGTTCCTGGGGAGCAGTGAAGGTGGTAAAAATGGTATTCTCATTATGTTGACATATCACAGGTGTAATAAAACTTGAGGGTGTGAGTCTGGTAATGCTTGCTTAATTGCAAAATGTGGAAATTTATCAGAGAGGGATTTTTTAGCTACCTTCCTTGGTTGGCATGCTGAACACAATGACAACATGTTTAACTTCCCAAATTGTGTCTCCAAAGTATCCCCTTCACTGGCTTGGAGCTGTTGAAGATTATTAAATCCTCTCATGCTAGGTTATACTCTTTCAAAATTATTCCTAATATGCCGAAGTTAAGTCCAAAACAAATTTCTCTCACACGGTGATCTCAGTAAGTTGCTGTGTGGTTCTCTGCTTCCAGTTTTGTGCACAAATTAGTCTCTCAGGTGTTTGTCAGAGCCAGGCATTTAAAACCTACTTAGGCCTGAGACACTGCCAAATGGTTGTTTCTGTGGTCTTGAAAGTGATGTGTAGTCCAGCTAAGGTATTTTGTTTAGTTAAACACAGATCTCCTCACAGTTTAATAGGACTAATGTAATCCATCTCATCTGCCTTTTCTGGATGAACAGGTATTTTTTAGCTGAGGATGTTTTGTGCCCTGTAACAGAAGCCAGTGGGTATGCAAAAGCTTTTCAAGTCTAGATTCCCCTAAGTTTAAATTTGACCAATTTAACACAAACTTCAGTGCTGCCTGTTTTTGTTTGAGTTACCAGTCTGACCGAGATAAAACTAAACAGTGACATGTAGCTGCATAACGAAACCCCAGCGTAGACGACCGTAAATGGAAATGAGCAGAACTAACAGAGCGCAGGAGAATGTAACAGTCCTGTAATGCGTAAGTTGTGTGATAAATTGTGCTTACCTGAAATGCAAGTCAAGTCCAATAGAACAAATACCTTAACACATAGTGAGCATGAACAGGATACCAGCTTAGCCTAATTCTCTACAACTATGCTTATTTTCTAATTACTCCTGACTCATTTTTGTTCTCTGCATGAAGAGGAATGTGCAGAGGAAGCTTAAGATACATGGTGTAGCTATAGCATACATTGGCTATAGAATTGACGTTGGTGTAAAATTTCCCGTTTTTACCTTGTATCTGCCCATGCTCCACAATTTCCTATCTACATACTGTACTGGTGGCCACTCGTGGGCCTGTGTTGCAAAGAGGGCCACTGTGTTAGAAGTAAACCTCTCTCCAGGAAGAGCTGTATGGCACAGGCTGTGGACTGCAGAGCTGGGAGGAGCTGAGTGGAGAATGGAAGAGGGAGCTCCTGGGGCTGGCTTTCACAGAGGAACCATCACAACAGTGTAGCTACTCCCTGCTCAAGCACAGTTTTTAGTGTCATTTGGGCACCAAAGAAGGACCACATCTGACAGAAGAATGTGGGAGTTGAAGTGGTGTTTTGGGGAAATAATGACTTGTGTTACAATGAAAATCAGCAGCTGAAAATCAAGATTTGTTTAGATGCTGGTAACATATGACTCTTAAAATTCTGTCTGAGGTGGGGTATTATGTGTTTAAGTTTTCTGCTAACTGGGAACTTACCGAATCCTTATGTACTGCATTTGATTCCTAAATGGTGCCTACAGTGTAGTACATCCTTTTTGGAAATGAAATGATGGAAAGAGGCTTTAGGTGTCTTCTGACAGAGGGAATTAGAGCGTAGTGTAACTCTAGCAGTGTCAGATTAAGAAGGGAATGAAGGGGGTAAGTTCAGAGGACTCAGGGCTTCAGAAATCTCCAAATAATAGGATGGTCCTCCATTAATTTAACCTCTCTCTGAGTACATGGATATAACTGTAAGAAATGGAGCTTGCGTATTGTTATGGAATGAGATCTAACACTTAATTGCTGTTTATCCACTTCTTATCAGTGATAAATCTGTTCAGGACAGATGAAATCCTAACATTAGTAATCCATTTCTTCTCTGACTTCCTGCTAAAGGATTCATTTATTTGTATTTTTGTAGAAGAGATCAAATACGTATACAAAAGTATATTTAAATAACAAGCCCTTAAAAAAAAAAAGAAGGGAAGATGGGAGCCCACAATACTGTTTCACAACTGGACAAAATCTGTGACATTTGCAAGTGCTTTCACTAACGGTCTTTGGGGCTACATCCATGCTAATGAATTAAATGGTGTCAGCAAATGTTCCTGGGACTGGAATTTGGTTGTCTCCTCAAGTCGACCGTGGCATGGTTTTGCCCTGGCCAGCAAGTGCTCTCTTGAACAATTCATGGTGCAGTTTCGGGGTTAGCATGGACGATATCGAACAGGAAGTTTGAATGTGGCCAGCTTGCATAGTCTCGTTGGAGACTAAGAGAGCTGATTAGTATTGACAGGTATAGTGGAGTGCCAGCTGGGCTTCAGTGCCAGAGGGTGGAGAAATGTCTACTGCAAGTAGCTTTACCATCCAAGGCTGGAGTGCTTGGGATGCAGCACTACTTGGAAGCGCTCCTTCCCACCATCTCCAGGAAAACAAGTCGTACTGACTGTTCATCTTCCCTGCCTATTTCTCACAAGCAATGAATTAAGGACTTAGAAATAACAGCAGCAAACATCTTCCAAACTTTGCCTCATCATGCACCTTTTGCAGGTGAGGGGCTGCCAAAACTGACCTTCCAAGCGTCAGCTGTGGTTGCTGGAATACACCTTTTTCCCAGTCTACAGAGGAGGCACCCTCTCTCCTGTCCTACAAATATTGGTGCTCCAGTATTGAGCCAGCAGAGATATGAAAACTTACAAAAACAAATTTAAAAGATGTGAAAAGACTGCATAACTGCCTGGGATACTGCCAGAGCACGGTGGTTATGTACATTCACTGTTCATAACTGATTTTCCTAAGAATATAGAATCATTAAGGTTGGAAAAGACCCCTAAGATCATCAAGTCCAAAACAAAGCATGATGCTTCTATGGAGGGCTATAACTGTGGTTTGTTGGCGTAACTCAATGCAGAGGATGCCAGAGCAGCACTTCTGAAGAGGCAGGCTGCAAGAAACGGGTGGACTTTCTGAATGTATTAAACTTGTGCAGAGATGAAAGAATGCAGATGACGCAAAACATCGTTAGATGTCTTCGGTGTATATGGTTACAATGAACATGCTAAAGGAGCAGAATCTCACCCAAGCTGCTTCACCGCACCTTTTGGACTCGGAGAGTGGGTGAAGATGCGTATGCAGACATGACATTATTTTGCAGGCACTGGCACAGGGGACAGTCCAGCCGGAGCTACATTACCAACCGGTTCACGCTTAAGTCGCTACGAAGCTCCCTGGAGTTTTGCCAGCATCATTCTCCCTGTTCAGAGCCGGGACGGTTCCGGACTTGCCCGAGCCCCGAGCCCCGCGCCAGCGCGCCTCGGCGGGCTCCCGCGGTCTCTCTGAGGCGCAAAGCCGTGTGTCTGACTCGGTGTGTGTCTGTGCGCGTACATCTCGCTGCTGGCGGCGGCCCCCCTGCTCCCGGGCCCGGCCTCGGGCACGCCCCGCGGGCGCTGCCGCGGCCGCCGGCGGCGGAGCGAGCCTGGCGCCCGGGTAGCGGCGGCCTCGCCCTTCCCTGCCCCGCCCGCGGAGCCGCCTCCCGCCCGGCCCCGGCCCCGGCCCCGGCCCCGCGCTCAGCTGCGGGCAGCGCGCACCGAGCGCGATGGCGCGGAGCGTCCTCCTCTTCCTCCTCTTCTGCGGCTCCGCGGCGGCCGGGTACGTGGGGCCGGGGCTGCGGGGCGCTCCCGGGGGCTGCCCGCAGCCCGCCCGGCAGCCGGTCCGGGAGCGGGCGGAGCAGCGCTGCCTTCTCCCCCTCCTGCGAAGCTCGGCAGCGCCCGGAGGGCGAGCATCGCCCCCAGCCTCCGCAGCCGAGTGCCGCAGAACAGCTTTGCAACATGTCTCCTCCGTGGTTTCGCGGAGGCTGGCACTTTCCGGGGGATTGTGTTTCACTCCCTGCCCTTTCTCCCTCTCCCGTTTGGGTTTTCCAGACCTACGTTCCTCGTGGCTGTTCCCTGGAACATCAGGCCTGGAGCGAACGTGACTGTTGGGGTAGCTCTGCTGCCGGACAGCCCACCCCAGGTCGCCGTAAAGGGAGAAGTGATCAGAGATAACGAGACCATCTTGAGCAGGGAAATGGTCTTTGAGAAAGGTAAGAGAATGGAGTTGGCCTGGAAGGACTGAGATTCGCCCTCTCCCGGAGATGTTTTGTTGCCCCCAAAATATCCCAGCTTCTAAACGGTACTAAAATAGGAACTTTATTTTACCAAGGAGGGGTCACTTAAGGGAAAATAATCTTGTACTCTGCTGGCTGTGTGCAGGTGGGTGATTGAGCTGGATAGCAAGTGGTTGCCTGGGTGTACTAATTCATTGTAAACTCTGAAAATGATCAGATAGTAGCAAAGTGTGATGGATGTGGGGTTTCTGAGTAGCCATGAAGTACTCTGCTCAGTGTAGTGGGGCAGCTGAAGGAGAAGTAGAGGAAGAGGTGCTCACTTGTGGCGTTGTTAAGGTGCAAGGTGGAAGCGAGTGGGATAATGGTAAGGGTGGAAAAAACAAGGTGATACAGCATCTGGAGCTGGTTGCTTCTCATGCTTTTAGAAAGGGAGGACCTAAGGGCAATAAGGAAGTGGAGGTGATCATGTCAGACACCGTTACTTGGAAGCTCTGTGTGTCTGTGGAAACAGAAATCTTTAAAGATCAAGAACTTAATCATGGGACAGGCTGGAGAGTGAAGATAAGTAAAGCTTAGAGCAGGCTGATTTAATGGTTGCTTCCTGGGCAGCAGGAGAGGATATAGTGGCAGTTCTGCATAGTTGGAGAGCTGAGATCCTGGTCACTGCTCGTTTTCATAAATACCAGCTGGGAACAGAGGCATAGAGATGTCCTGCCTGAGATTTGCCCTCATGATAAAGAAAAAATTTTGTCTGGATAATCTAGCTCTCAAACTACACTTAGTATGAGGCAGTATAAATTACATGCAAACTCTTTTTGTCAAAAGTAGAGAGTCTGAGGGCAGTACGAGGGCCTAGAAAAAACTACCGTGTTATAATGCACTTTCTTCTTGCTGGTGTCTACTCATTTTTCTATTAATGTCTTCTAATTAATGTAAATGCCTTAACTGGAAGCATCACACCTTCATTTCAAAGCCTTCACGAAAGCC
>JAVSBS010023660.1:11598-40071 GCA_033124195.1 Coracias cyanogaster | reverse complement strand
AGGAGACATTAGGATACCCCAATTCCCAGACAAGCTGAGAAGACTTGGCTTTCCATTGAAGCGTTTGCTTTAGGGATGGAGATCCCAGAATTCATCCCCTGTCCAATGCAATGTTTCTGAGGAACCAAGATAGGGAGAATGGTCTGGCCCTGTATACAACAGGTGATCCATACATATGACCACTGCCACCAGCAACACCGGCCTTATTCCACCCAATAAAGCAGCATCCACTCCTGAAGTCCATGGATCTCCAGGAGGCCAAGGCTGGGAGGAGAGTAAGACCTCCTGTTTTGAACAGCCTCTAATCCCTGCCCTCCATAATCAGTTTTAAAATGGCCATCAAATCTTCCCCTCTGCCTCTAATTGAAAAAGTGATGTCAGCAGTAATCTGCTGCCCCAATTTATCCCCATATATTTGGGCAGTTTGGGCTAATGCATTGTTTCATAAACATATGTTTCAACACGGCCGTACGCGCGCACACACAAAGAGAAAGCTCTGAACGTGCTGCACTCGTTATGGAGACTAATGCCTTAAATATTACTTTTAATACTAATGTCAGATTATTAAAAACATAATCCATTCTCCTGATTGGACCTAATGTAAGCAGGAGGATAAGAAGGCTTCTATCCATGCATTAACACATTTCATGGAGTGTAAAGCCACTTTCTTCCTCTTAAAACATAAGGCCAGGAACTAATAGAATCTGTACTTGAAATGGGTTTTAAAAACATATTACATGGAAAGTTTAGTGAAAGTTAATCTGTTGATAAGTGTTGGCTGGAGCTGTGTGGGTAAACAAGAAATAAATGTGATTCACATGCAATTTTTTTCCCTGTTAAAAACCTATCTGTGCACTTTAAAACATTTATGTTTAAATAGAACAGAGACCAGCACTAAGAAGCACTCAGCCCAAAGCAGCTTTATGTAAATGTGTCGTAAGGGACTAAAATAAAGTAAGCTACCCAAATCTCCCAAAGATAAAGGGAGAAAGGCTCTGACCCCACATGAATTCTCCCCCCATCCCAACCACATGCCCTTCCTGGGCTTCATTCCCGTTTCCCCTTGCGCATCTCTCCATGGCGGCATTCTCCATCTCCCTCCAGGCTCCCCCACACATCTGCTTCGTGCTCGGCCAGCGCTGGGGCTCAGGGATGGTTTGGCAGCAGTGGTGGTGGGACAGTGTTCTTTGCACCCTGGTCCCAACCAGCGGGTCTGTCACCTCTCCATCACGCTCAGTCTCTGCCAGCCTCCTCCTTGCCAACTGCAGGAACTCCTCAGCCACACATTCCTACCGTGGCGGGCTGGGTTGTTTCCAAAACCAGCCCACTTTGCCCATGTCCTTTGCCCAACACAAATTGGAAAGCCCAAACGAGGTGCTGAAGCAAAGTCAATATCCAGTAAGGGCTGATTTTTTGCACAGGACCCCCAGATTTGGCAAAACCATCATTTTTAAGCAGCCTCAGCTCTCCAGCAGTGGTGGAGGCCAGGTGGCTGACCCTGATGCAACTCATTTCATTGCTTATCTGGGAGTTTGGAGGGGCTGGCAGGTGACTTGAAAAAGCAGGCTTTGGAGTGCAGAGTCGGGGTGATGGTCCTCCCAGCCAGCTGCCCAGCTCTGCCTCCTCATTGCTCCAGCAGCACATCTTCTGGGCTGCTCCACCACCATCCTGTTTAAAGCAGGAACCATTTGGTTCCCCTAAAATGGAACTAAGAGTTGCTTTGCGGGGTGCCAGCTGCCAGGGGAGGGAGATGAGAGGGCAGCAGGAGAAGCAGGAGGTGGAAGCTTGTGCTGGCAGGCACCAGGACTTGGCCCCCATGCTCCCAGCCACATGCCAGAGATTTAAGCTTCATAGCCAGGCTCCAGCCACCAGGAAGAGATTGATGACATATGGATTTCATACATTCAGCAAATGAAAGGAAAGCTCTCTACGGCTGCATGGCATTAGCAGAATTTATGTGCTGTTCCTTATAGTAAGGGTCCTGGAGGAGGACTGCGTGGCTGAGACACTGTCAAGGGTGTGTGCTCAAATTTGGCACCATCACTACAAGTCACTTACGGTCATATTTGATGGTGTTGGGGAGGGCTGACACCCTCTGAGAGCCAGGCAGGAGGCCTCTTCTCCATTGCCAAAATGAAGGTGGTGCCTTGTGAGGAAAGGCAAAGTGGTTGCTCATGTGGCTGCAAGCTGTGCTGGGGCTCGGGGTGTCTCCCTGTCTCTTTCTTTCTGCAGCATCACACAAAAGCTCTCCCTGCACATGGATGGGGCCAGAAGCTGTATGGTTGCCCCAAAGGGGGTGAAGGTCTGCCCAGTCTGCTTCATTCTGGGCTTAAATATTCTCTGTAAAGCCTAGAGAAGAAATAGTGATGCAGAGTGTTGGAGGACGGGACAGAGGGATAAGAATAAGAGTAAAAAATGTGGCTTTTGTTCAGTTCCAGGGAAACGTGGAACAAAGTCATATGGTTTTTCCCACCCTTTCATATCGTTTAGGCAACACCTGGCTGTATGCAAATAAGTTGCTGATGCTGCTTTCAACCCAGCAGCCTTGGGCTGCTATAAGTCCTTTGGCCAACTAGTCTAGTACCACCAAAATCAAACAGCAGGACCTTTCAAGAGGTTCAGTTTCCAGAAAAAAAACCTTATACCTTTGGAGAGCCTCCAGACATGACGGTTAACCCTGTCAAACATCATAGGATCATTTTGATTGGAAGAGACCTTTAAGATCATCAAGTCCAACCATTAACCCAGCACTGCCAGGTCACCACTAAGCCATGTCCCTCAGCATGACATTTATACATTTTTAAAATACCTCCAGGAATGGTCACTCCACCACTTCATGCACCAGTTCATGAGCAGAGTCACAGAGGAGGGAAGAGAGCAAGTAAAAGTAAAAACTTGGACATTGGCTAGTGAGCCCCAGCCATCATGTGGCCATGTCATTTTGGTGAAGCAGTAAGATGCCTTGAAACAAATGAAAATTGGTTTGTGAGTCTGATGGTGGCACAGAGCAGGAGGGAGCAGCTACCTAAACCCCTTATGTGGCTTGTGTCCTTAGCAGAAGCTGAGCACACCTCGGGGGATCAAAAATCCCTATAAATGGGAATTCCTTGGCCATCTCTAAGGCTATGATTTTGTCATGGCAGCCACAGGAGCCATGAATTTGCATTAACTCCATGAAATCTTACAAATGGATGCAGAAATACCTCTAATTCGGCAGATGCTTTCTTTCGTCTCCAAAAGACAGTGTTGTGCCATGAGCTGATGGCAATTCGTATCAGAGGAGATATCACTCAGCAGGGAATTAGCTCTTGTAGCTGTGCCTGTGTCCAAGACAGGCAGCCAAGTGAGGATGTGGAAGGAGCAGAGGAATGCAACCAGTGTCAGAATGAGATATGGAAACTTTGAGGGAGCATAAGCTTCATGGACGCAATTTCCAATTAAATAATTGAAACCTTCTTGAACCTGAAGCGATGGCACTCCCGCTGTGGCCACTGCCCACTGAGATGGCGGATAGTCACCATCAGCAGTGCTTTGGTGATGGGTATGAACTCACAGATGGCAGCTCCAGCTCAGGGTCACACCTCCACCAGTTTATCTGTGGAGTAATTAGCACCTCCTCATGCTGCTAGTGTAGGGTGGAGCTGGCTGTCAGTGCATGTGGCTCAGGCAGGTGTTCATGACAGATATTTTGCCATTTAAAAGCACCTTTAAGACAAGTGCCTCATTTGGTATCATCCCAGGGACTTCCTCTCCTTTTCTCATCTCCTTCATGACATAAGCTAAAATGTACTGCTCTGAACCTGTAGTTGCATCATCTGCTGGAAACTCCCTCCTTCATTTAACTGTCCCTTCACACATTTAGGTGTCCCTTAAGCAGTACCACCAGTGTGGCAAGCAACTGTGGGTTTAATTTTCAGCTTGCCTCTCTTCTGGGATTTCTGGCACCAGAGACAACATCACAACCTCCGTGTCGCCCTAATCCTTCAGCAAGATCTTCCTTATTCCTATGCAGCCCAATGGAGTAAAGATTTCCCTTAGAAGAGCAGGATAAGTGCAAACAGCTTTATGTCTCATATTTATTTCAGCAAGAGCTTCACAGCAAAGGCATGAAGCAGGGTCATGGTGGGACTTGTCATCTCTGCAATAGAGCATCCTATCCCTAGGTGAGCAGAGTGGGGCTAGACTGGTGAGAACATAGAATCATAGAATGTTTTGGGTTGGAAGGGACCTTTAAAGGTCATCAACTGCCCTGCAGTGAGCAGGGACACCCTGAACTAGAGCAGGTTGCTCAGAGCCCTGTCCAACCTGACCTTAAATGTTTCCAGTGATGGGCCACCTACCACCTCTTTGGGCAACCTGCGCCAGTGTTTCAGCTCTCCATGTTTGAGCCAGCACTTTGGTTTAAAGGCCATAGAGAGGAACTGATTAAAATGTTTTCATTGTGATGTACATAAGTACATTGAAATATTGCCCTCTTACTCAAGGACCAGCTCTTGATTTCCTCATTTAGTGTGTGTTTAGCTTTTTTTGTTGCTTGCTTCTGGTTTGGTTTGGCTTCCTGGCTGTTGCATCGATTAATGTGTATAATCCTGTAAAGACTTGGCTAAAGCATTAATTGGAGTAGCCTGATGGAAACCATGACTGATAGATGAATGATCTACAGAAGGCCAAGGTGGTGGCACAGAACTGACTGCCCCACAAATGCCAAGCAGGTTGGGGAGGAAGGGAGATGCCTCTGCTTAGGGCAGGGTGATCCCATGCCCTGTACAAGGAGGTGGGTGTAAGATAATGCATCCTTGTTTCGATGTCCATATAAAAGGAGAGTCAAGAACCATGACCCAACAGGGTCTGCATGTCCTTGTGCAGGAGTAGTCATTGTAACACCTTGTTCCATGGATCAGTGCCATGTCTGGACCTGGTCCTGTATACAGGGAGGCTGTAAACAGGGAGCCGCCACCCTACTGAGCCTGTGGCTAGTATTTAGAAGGCAAGACTCACATTGGGCTCTCTGGGCAGTGCATTCACCAGCCTGGAAATGTCTGAGGTGGCACCATTGGGACCTACCACAGAGGCAGCCTTGTGGCTGCACTGTACCTTCCAGGAATGTGGCAGTGGCCCCAACCACTGTATTGCCCCCAGGGCCAATTCACCTTTTACTTGTTATCCTTCAGAAGTGTCCCCACCATAGACTCATAGAATTTATTGGGTTGGAAGGGACCTCTAAAGGCCATCTAGTCCAACCCCCCCTTCAATAAGCAGGGACATCTCTAACTAGGTCAGGTTGCTCCGAGCCCCATGTTGGAGGCCTCACCATGGCCTCCTCCAGCAGACACCTAGATCCTACTAACTTCATGATCTAACTCCCTAACATCTTTCTTGCTTGGAAGGTCTTCCCCATCTGCTCCTACCACGGCAGGAGTGAAAAGAAGAGAAGCAAAGACACTACCCATGAGAGGAGGCAATTCTGGAAGGCCGTGAAGTGGGGCGGAAGGTGGACATTGCATTAAGGAGTGGTCAATATGACCATTACACAACTAAACTATTGCCAACTCATTTGCATATGGCGTAAGGAAGGAGACAGCTCATTTCTCAAGCGTGGGAGCAGCACGCTGGACAATACAGGGAGAAGAGGCTAAAAATCACCTGCAAACACAGGCAGCTGAAGTTTAAAACATTAACAAATTTGGCAGAGTCTCCTGTTTAGCAGATCAGTGGGTATTGAAACAAAATGGGGCCAGAAGCTAATTATATGGAAATATTTCTATTTGCACATTTCACTGGAAGGCATAGCGGAGAATGTAACTAATAAATCTCCACAACTGACAGGAATATTAAGTTTTCTGTCGTTTTGCTACCTTTCTCAGCATGCATTCCATCCTAGTTCCTATTAAGGTGAGAGCAGAACCCAACTCATTAATTGTCTGCATTTTAGATACGATAAGAATTTAGTGGTTGGTGTTAATTAAACTACAAAACAACTCCTCTTGCTGCGGTGTGCATTCCAAGTTGGAGCAATTAATTCACTCACTTAAACTGATCAAGATTTAATTACCATCACTCTGTGCAATTACTCCATAATTAAAGTAATTTGGTTCATTCCACTCGCTGACAGTGTCATTGAACAGCCATTCATAGTACCAAAAGAAGTGATAATTAACTTAAAGAACAGCTCAAGGCATTTTTACACAGACTTTTAGTTATTATATTCCTAAATATACCTATGTGGGAGACAGAAGCCTACCACATAATACAGGAGCTTCCCTAGTAAAGGCTTTCAGATATTTTTGTGTTCATTTTCTTTTATCCAGCACACCCAATTTTGGCTCTGTAGTCGTCACCAGACAACATGCCATCTTCTGCAGGCAAGCACAATAAAACCTGGGTCCCTCCAGCACTACAGACATTCTCTGCCTGTTCCTGGAGACTCCTCATTAGGAAGAAAACAAAATCCTCAATAAAAAGCTCCCTCCGCCCAGATAACACTGCCAGATCTTAGATCTTATCAAGTATCTTGTGACAGAGCAAGTCCTGGGTCGCTGGGACCAAGGGAAGGCAGAGGAGTCTCAGGGTTTTTAATGATCAGCGTTCTTAGTCCCCAGGTTTGTTGACAATAGCTTGAAAGCTTGACGTAAATATATTCCAAAATCTGAGACAAGTGAAAACAAGTCAACCCCCCCAAAAAAAAAAAAACATGTGACTCTGGAGCTAATCTTGTGCTTGAAGAATGGTGGAGTCTAGCTCAAGAGGTTTTCTTAACTTGTAGGGGTGCAGACACCACAAATAGAACCTGATGGCCTTAGAGCTCACCAAGAGCATCTCCATGAAACCTGTCCCACCACTATGACCATCTGTCAGCCTACCTGCTTCCCCCTTTGCTCTGTGCAGCATCTTTGCCTCTCATGGGGTGTCAATACTTAGAGCAGCTACAAACACAGGCTATCAAGGTGCTTCACTGGCTGCCTTTGACCTTGCCACAGGCACATTTCTGGTGGCCACAAGGACTATAGCAGTTACCCAACATATTTTCAGTGGGAACTACAGTAGACACCTGCTTTACCTTGGGTAAGGCACAGAACTTTGAACAAATGCAAGGCTAGAGCACTCATGAGTAGTTTTGTAGATACCAGTGTTGTGTTTAAAATAATGTGAAGTATCTGGCCTTGGTGTTCATGGCACATCTATTCAGAACTCAGTTGTATGCTTATTTTATTCTAGGAAATGATTTTGCTGGTGGAATTATTCCTCAAGAATTGGAAGGGAATATTGCTACCTGTTTTCAGAAAAGGGTGTATGTACTCAGAAGCACAAAGCTGGTACCAGAAGCCTCTGTGCTGAGCCACTTTCTAAGAGGTCAGAATTATTAGACCAGTCTAATCTTCCCCCAATAACCTTGTAAGATGCCTGTGCCAAGCTCTCTGCAGGATGGGTTGAGAAAGAGGCAGACATATCCATCTGTCCTTGCTTTTGAAGGATGCTGGGGCTGAAGTGGCAAAGAAGACCTTCAACAGATTGTCCAACCATTTCAAAGTTAAGCCTTCTCAGCCCACGCACAGAAATCCAAAACATGACCTGTCACAACCATTTGGACATGAAATATGCAATATTTGTGCTGATCTTTTTGTCCCCATTACAAAAGTGATGTTAATCTAGAGAGTCATCTCAAACAAGTGAAAGAAGCACACTAGCTATCCATGGAGCCATTCATCAGTACCAAATCACTTGCTGGTGCTGGCCTTCGCCAGGCTCTCTACTGTCTCCATCCAGGCTGACATACAGGATCAATGTCACTTAGTTTGAGCTATATGAGAATTAGAGGTCTGGCTTTTGTTAATAGGGTAGTCCTGGAAAGAGAGAAACGCTTCTGGAGAGCATTTCGTGACATTCTGAGTGGGGCTTAAGGTAGCTGGGATGTATTGTCTCCTTGAAGACCCCATCTTTCCTCACCAGCATCATGGGGAAGCTAGGCCAGCTTGAGCAGACCGAGATGAATCCACCTCACACTTCAGTAGGACCATCTGTCCATGCTCAGCCTCATCCTACAGGAAACACAACATCCTCGATTTTCTCACACGCATCTAATGGGTGCCCTTCACTGGCTGCAGAGAGGGGTGTTGAGGTGGCCGGTTGTGGTGGCACTACAAGATGTATGTTCTTCCCTCATAGCCTTTGCACATCCTCCTGGAGCACTCTTTCCCTCATGGGGGACCTCAAGTGTGTGCATAACCCACTCTAAGAGCACAAGACGCAGGAAGCAGCATCAGGTTTGGAGATGTTTCTTGTGAGAAGAGACGAAAGGAGCTGGACTTACACAGAGTAGGAAAAAAAATGACAACGGGGTCTACGATTGCATCTAAACCCAGGTAAACATTAGGTGCCCTTGATCTGATGGACATCATGGACTCCAAACATGCCAAGTTCAACTGATCATGAAAGGCTGACTGATGCTGATCAGAGCAGTGGGAGGAAAAAAAAGGTGATTTAAGCACAAGATGAGCAGCTGATAAAGGGAATTAGGGTCCCTTCCTCCATGTGGCAGCAGGTCTCTTGTGGCCCCACAGCCCTGAAGCCCACTTTGGAGATGGCAGGTGGCAAGAACCCTGCAGCTTCTCTCTTGCTTGGTGCTTTTCCACCAGCCATTAAAGCTGCAATTCTCGGCAATGTGGGACCTCCAGAAAGCTGAGCTCTGCCACAAATTATTCCTACACCTGCAGCATCCATAAAGCAGAGCCTTTTGGTTGGGCTCCCAAATGCTTGTTAGCCTTCAGTGACTCAGCAGTGGCTAAGTTAATGTCAGCTCTACCCGGGGGAAAATCTTCCGTTTTTCTTTTTACTTAAAAAGAAAGGAAAAAATCCCAAACGTTATATTTAAGCTCCTAAAAGAGCATTACAAAAGAATGGAGAGGAAGAAAAAGGAGACTGCGTAAAGATTGCTTACCAGAGTCCTTTTACAATAGTCAGCCACACAACAGAAATAGGTGGACATTAATTCATGCTAACCTTGCACACCTAAATACCATTAATTCATCAAAACTAATAACATTAATTCCTTCAAAAATGAGATTAAAGACAGGCACCCCTTGCAGTCATAATCTGTGGCTGATGACACTAAAATGAAACCTCCAGTATACAAAGCTACCAGCAGAGCTTGCAGAATCTCACAAATTGCAGCTGCAGTACATAAATCCTCGAGACAATATACATTATTTTCCAGGGAGTGGGTGTTTGCACGCCAGTCGCCAGGCAAAGAGGAAAGCAAAGCTGTATAACTTCTCTCTCAGCACAGGAGGTGTTGTCAAAGAAGCAGGATGCTGCCTGGACCCATACTTACCTAAACCTGTCAGGCCAGAGCAGGATTTAGGGCACAGGTCCTGGGAACCACATTTGTTTTAAATCTGCAAACCCAGCTTGAAGAAACAAAGCATAACTCAGGGCTGGAGGTGCCCTGATCTTCTGGCAATGGGTTCATGAGTTCGGGTACACCACCTACCCTCGCTGGTGGGTGTTTGAAGAGCTGGAAAAGAATCATAGAACCATTGAATGGTTTGGGTTGGAAGGGACCTTTAAAGCTCATCTAGTCCAACCCCCCTGCACTGAGCAGGGACATCTGCAACTAGAGCAGGTTGCTCAGAGCCTCATCCAACCTCACCTGGAATGTTTCCAGGGATGAGGCATCGACCACCCTGGGCAACCTGACTCAGGGTCTCACCAGCCTCATTGTAAAAAAGTCTTTAGCAGGACCTGCTGATGCCTCTGAGGGATGCTGAGATGGCATTAGGATGAATAAGGACTCAACTGTACATTGCTTTTTCCCCCCAGGGCTGCATCCAAAGGCAGCTGTAAGTCAGCTAAAAGCTTTCGCTTTGGTGTCAGGGGGTTGGGGCCATTGGCTTGGTGGTGGATTGCAAAGTGGCTCACTCCACAGGCAGGCTTTGGTGAGAAACGTCACATGAGGTTAGCACAGCTCCTCCATCACAAAGCAAATGGAGATCTGAGAGTTCGGCTCCTGTACTCAGGGTCAGAGCTAGCACAAGGATTTGCATCTATCTTCTCAGTTTCCATGCTTTGTCCTCTGCCTCATCCTGTCCCCAGAGGCATGGAGGAACAAGAGTGCTCCACAGCCAGCTGCCACATCCTCCCTGTCCCTTTCTCCTTCCTTTGATTACTCCTTCATGCAGACGTCCCTTTGTGCTTGTCAAGAGAAGTGCTGACCAGGGCGTAATCTGGACTTAGGTGATGGGAGAGCATCTCATTTTCTCCTGAAACATCCTCTTGCTACTTTTACTACTCATCTTTCAAGTGTATGTATCTGATCCCAGTGTCTGGCCGAGCATCACCAGGGTCCTATTTAGCTCGGGTCGCTGGTGTGACCCTGCCATGGAGGTCTATCACACACCCTTTCTATTCTCCCTCTTGTACGCATTGAACTTTTCTTTTCCTGCAGACTCAGGCAGAGGGTTTCACCTGCGTCCAACATGATGGGCTACTAGACCACAGCCTTTGCCCCAGGGTTGCATTTGGCTGTGCCAGCAGCAGGAACTGCTGCCTGGAGTGGGACCCTGACAGTCAGCATGTGCCGTGTCCAGCACACCTCCAGGTGCTGGACCCACAGCTGTGTGCTACCTAAAACTGCATCTGCACTGGTCTAGGAATTTCACAGACTCCACCTGGAAAGAGCAGAGTTGTGGGCAGGCGTGGGAAGGTGTTTACAGACTTGTGACTTCACGGATTTCTATATATTGCACTCAGAGGTCTCCAGTCTACAGATCATGGCCAGGTTGAGAGCAAGATCACCTACTCCTGCTGGTGGCCACAGAGACCCAGAGATGTTTGCAGAAGGCAGTGGGATGCTGCCTGCACCGCCGGCTTGCCCAGCAGCCCTACGCAGGGCTTGTGAAGGACAGTGGCTGGTACCACCGACCCTCTGGGGCAGTGCCGATACATCCAAAACACCGGAGGTATTATTTCAGATTAAGCCCAGATTAAGTCCATTTAATTTTAACTCAGATTAAGCCCCTATTTAGAACCTGGCCCTGTTTCCAATGCAACTGGGCTAGGGCCCCCCCCGCGAAGGGCCATGAATCACCGCGGCTGGGTGTTGGGTACCACCCAGCCTCTCCCCCCGCATCCTCAACACAGACCTGTTAAAACATTGAGTTACTAAAATAAGGCTTGGCTTGTGAAAACTCATTTAAGAGTAGAGCTGCACGTGGCTTTTGGGATGGGGTTTGATGCTACGTGGCTTCGGGAGGGACCCCAACGCCTGCTGCAGCCCACGGGGGCTTCAGGCAGACGTGAGCACTAAGGAGCCGCGCCGGTTTAATCTCTAAATAACGATGGAAGTGCAAGTGTGTGTATTACTCCAAATGAATGTATCACCCACATGTGCTACGCTCTCTGCATATTTAATTACACAGTGCTTTCCTCTGCTTTTTAAGAAATGCTCCACTATCTGTCACTGCCTTTCAAAGAGTAACAGATTTCAATGACATTTAGGGAAAGGAGAGTTTTGGAGACGTTCAGACTGGCTGGAAAACAGCAGCAGGGAGAACATAATCAGTGTCTCTCATTTTTTATTCCTATTTGTGTTACCAGGACACGAGGGGCAATTATCATATCATAGACTTGTTTTAAACTAGAGACGGGTAGATTTAGAATAGGCATTGGGAAGAAGTTTTTTACTATGAGGGTGATGAAACAAACACTGGAACAGGTTGCCCAGAGAGGTGGTGGAGGCCCCGTCCCTGGAGATGTTCAAGACCAGCCTTGATGGGGCTCTGAGCAACCTGCTCCAGTTGGAGATGTCCCTGCTGACTGCAGGGGGGTTGGACTAGATGACCTTGGAAGGTCCCATTGAACCCAAACCATTCTATGATTCTGTGACATCTGAAAGATCCAAGTCCAGACCAAACACAACCTCCAAGACAAGGAAGAAAATCTCCAATTCTGAGATGCAGCAGCGAAGTGTAGCACATGAGGGGTGCACATGAGTGTGAACAGTGAAAGAACAAGATGCTTTTTCTTTGACTGAGAGCTGCAAGTCTTCAAGGTTCCTTAAAAACCAGGTGCCACAGCAAAGGAAGGTTTTGCAGTGCTTGGTTTTTAATTTGATAGATTTCTGGAGTAGCTGTCCTTCTAACTTGCCCAGCACAGCCGTCACCCTCACCCTGAGATGGGCTGGGATAGCAGGAGACTGAGCCGGGTGTTTTCACTTCCTACGGACTGGTTGTGTTCTACCCACCCGCTAATCCCTTGTTAATGGACACTTTCTTGGAGCCAGCTGGGATCTGAGCTACGTTGTCTTTGTGCTTCTTGAAGATTTTAATACTTGGATATCTTTGTTTTCATTATTTGGAGCTTTGGGGATTTTGTCTCTTTCCTTCAGATTGCTTAGGGCGGTTAGAGACGGGCTGGCCTCCCATGGCTCCTGCTCGCGTTTGATCCGAGAGCTGTGGGAGAGCAGCTTCTCGGCTGCAAATAGGGCATTCCCGCACCTCACCCCCCAAAGCCGAGAAAAGGCACTGGTTTTAACTGGGTTCTGATGGCAGGTGCACACCCAATAAGATAGAAACCACCAACAGTGGCAGGGAGGCGGCAGCTTGAGTGGGCAGGAGGGGAAAGCCACCCAGTTCTGACCCCAGGATGCCAGGGGACCGTGGGAGCTTCCAAAGCCTGAGGATGATGGAGCATGTCTGGATGCAAGCTATCATGATGTGGGGAAGCCAACGGTGACATCCCTGGGCATGGTACCCATGGTGGTGAGGATATATGTGCATGGCAGGTTCAAGGACACCACTCTCACCTCCAGAGAATGGAAAAAGCACAGCCCACAGGGCAGCAAGGAGGGATGGAGAGCCCAGACAGGGTCCCCCAGCAGCAGGATGAAGCAGGGTCCCTTCTCTGGGAGGGACATGAGACCCACTGGGCAAATCCAGGGTTGCAGTGGAGAGTAAGAACAGGCTCTGGTGGGAAAGCAGGGATGCGGAGATCCAGAAAAGCCACCAACAGGAGGGAGACACACAATTAAAGGCTCAATAGAATGGTTTGGGTTGGAAGGGACCTTTCATGGACTAGATGACCTTGGAAGGTCCCTTCCAGCCAAGCCAAAGCATTCTGTGATTCAATGATTCTATGACTCAATGATTCAGTCTTCCCAATCAACTTCTCTCCTGACGCAACCTGGGTAAGGACCATTTTTTCATGTATATAGAGTTTAGTCCCATCAGCCTTAGCTGGTCCAGGGAGGAAAGGCAGAGAAGTTGGTGTTGGCATAACTTGGGCAGTCCCTGGAAGGCTGAGGCTGCATATGGGGATGAGACAGGCCACTGAGGGCAGGTGGGAACCAAAGTAAAGTTTTCAAGACAAGGTAGGGAGGTGTTTTCTGGTGCAGAAATCAGAAACTTGC
The DNA here is from genome assembly GCA_033124195.1 of Coracias cyanogaster. NCBI lineage: Eukaryota > Metazoa > Chordata > Aves > Coraciiformes > Coraciidae > Coracias > Coracias cyanogaster. Next base: position 26,669 of record JAVSBS010023660.1, on the reverse strand, counting down.
CCACAGTTTCAAGAGATAAGAGAAAAATAAAATCCCTCAGAGTTCAGCCAAAGGGAGGTGGTTTGTGGGCAAGTTTCTCAACCTGGTGCTGGTTATGGTGGAGCTGTGGCTATGATGTCCCCAGAGCTGAGGACCTGCTGCTTACAGATGAGAAGCTGCTTCCAGCCAAATGCCAGAGTCCAGAAAAGTCCTGGCACGTTCAGTGTCCCCACTTGGTCTTCTTAGTGCCCTCTCCTCAAAAAATCAAAAACGCATCAGATATTTTGATGCTTCCTGATAAAAGTTACATCTGTGAAAATGACCTTTTGGTTAACCAGCAATAGGTGGCATTAATCCTATTACTTCATCATAATTATTATTGTTTGATCAATCCAACGCAGCTGCCATTTCATCTTGCACTAAGTGAATTGAAGTTCTCAGCTGGGGCACACCACACGCTCAGATGTGTGAAACACTGATAGCCGCGACATGAATCACCCCTTCTTTTCCCTCCTGGGACCTTACGTTTGACTCCAAGTGTATGCTAAGATGGTCTGAAAAGTCAGCTCAGCATCAGGGAAAATAATCTCTTTCCAAATCATGGATGCATCAGATGAAATTCATGGTTATCTTTTGTGGTGCCCATGGCTCCTCACAGCTGGACAACACAAGGACAGTCATTAACTTCTGCAAAAGTTATTCTGTGATTGCTGATGTCTTATAAGAAATGAACATAAGACAGTCCTATTCCAAGACTGATTTCAAGGCAGATAAAGATGAGGGCTAAAGCATTTCAAATCCAATCCCACAAAGTCCTTAAGCACATGCTTTAAGGCAAGCAGAGGAATAATGCCATCGACTCAAAGGGGTTGTTTATCTGGTTATATTTATGAGGGTGCTTAAATGCTTTGCTGGATCATGATGTCAGGTGTGAGAGGCGAAACACGCTCCTCGCCTGCCTGTAATGACCTCAGCGCACATGACCATGCTGGTGTGAGCTGCTCACAAGCTTCACAGGGAGATGCACCCAATAGAAGGTACAGCCATGACAGAGTTAATGATAAGGACAGTAAAGCCTGAATCAATGGCTGGGCGAGGTGGTTGGGTCTCACAGGAGGTCTTTATGAGCCAGTTAGACTAACATCTGTCTGGTTTAGAGATCACTGATATCACCTGGGGCCCAGACATGCATTAAGTGGCCTTTTGAGATCCTTGCTAGCCTTAGTTTTGGTTTCTATGCAAGGGAAGCGTTGGATTCACAGGATGTGGTCGTGCTGAGCTGATCCTGCCGAGCCCTGCCTCTATGCTACACTGACCATGGATAGACATGAGAATGAGTATGGATATGAGTGTGAGCATGGGCATGAACAAGAGCATGGACATGGGGATGAACATGGACACAAACAATGAAGTTAGGTCTGAATCACCATAAGGGCCCTCTGGGACCCACCTGATAGCAGGTGCTGGGTGGTTGCGGTGGGAGCCCATGTTGGGAATGGGAATGTCCTAGCCCATGCAGTGAAGAAGTGACAATTATTCAGAGCAGTTCTCTTCCCCAGGGCTTCCCAAGGACCTCATCTCCGGGGACTTCAGCCAATGTCTCTTCTCCTCATGCAACCCCGTGCCTGGACTCCAGATGAACTGAGGCTGAACATCTCTCCCAGGACCAGGGTGAGAATCCCAGAAGAGGACAAGCCTTAGGGGATCCCGCTATATTTAGGAGATGGTGTCGGACGGTGCCTGCTTCGTCTGCAACTCTTCATTTGTCCTTTACAAGGTTCTGTGATTTAAGAACGTGTGTTAAATCTTCTGCAACAATCAATTCAAATATACAAGTTTGGCTATTCAAATTACTTTTCCAAAAGTACTTTAAAATGCATTAAGTTATTAATTGCCTGCTGGCACTTTAATCAAACGGGAAAATTGACATAGCCAGAGGCATGTATTTTTGTGGAAAGGAAATTTATTTAAGAAGAAACAGCGGCTCTTACTGCTTAATTTAAACTGAGAAAACTGTGGAAAATCAACTGCTATGGAAAATTAATAAAACATTTCCAGCTGCAAACAGTGACTAATTGTACAAGATGAAGACTGCCTGGAATTAATAACTTGCAATCTTCTGTGTGAAGAACCCCCTACCAGTTCAATTTACTGGGAGATTAAATTACTTCTAAGTTTGCCATATTAAAGCAGAACATGAATAAAATGTTAGTGAAAGCACATCTATTATTTACTGTCTGTGATATGGATATAATTATTTCCAAACAACCACAATGTGACGTGACTGGCAATATTTGAATTATTTGCTAGTGAATGTAGTTATACCACCCCAGTTCCTATAAAAGCAGCCCAAATGGGTTTTTACAGATGGTGTGTTCCTGCCACGGGGAATTATCTCCCCACCTTCTGCCCCGTGGTGCCCAGCATCTCTCTTTTACTGCTCTTTTGGCACCACCACCACCACCACCATGCTTCCCCCACTGCCCCATGCCATATGAACTCCATGCTTCCTTCACTTTGCTTGATTTTTGTCTTTTTTCCCCTTTTTTAGAGTTGACTGCACTGAATACCTGGTGCAAACAAGAGCTTCAGCGGTGGTAGGGCATAATCAGGCGAATGTTTCCCCTGCGTGCAAGGGCTCCTTGCTGAACCTGGTGCAGAAAGCTCACCCACGGAGCTGGCAAACGTCATGCTTGTCTTTTTTCAAAGCGTGCCAAGTTTCTGGGGCACATAAACCCGCTTCATGGGAGCAGAAAATAGGAAGACAAAGGAGAAACAAGTCAAGGCGAGAGGGTATTTGCTAAAACCCAAGAAAAACCCAGTGGGATTTCAAAGCAACCCAAGAAGGAGCAGGAGGCAGGAGATCCACAGAGGATGGAGGAGCTACTAGCCCCTGGGGACACCCATTGGGATGCTCTGCTGTGGCCCCAGGGTGTTGATGGGTGCTGAGATAAAGCAAAGAAAGAGGTTGTGCGACGTGTGGTTTAGGTGGAGGAGTTTTTTTGATGCACCAAGTGAGCTGGGAATGAGGAGGGACAACATGGGACATGTTTGAGGCTGATGTGGTTGTCCACATGCCCACTGCCCTGCCATGAGATGCAAAACACTTCCAGGACGTTAGCATAAAATTGAGACCCTAAAAAGACCCCCAAATATTGCAGAGAGGGCATGTTAGTGGGCTGTCAGTCCTTGACCCTCTCCTTCAAGAAGATGGGAAGAAGTACCATGGAGCAGCAGTATCCTTGCTTTAGAGAGGGGAAACTGAGTCATGGAGCAACCTGGAACAGCCCATCTCTGGATGTCAGGCTGGGTCATTGTGTCGGGCACGTTGAAGTCGCAGCCCCAGCAGAGAGACCCACTCCATGTTGTTCTCTATCCAGCTGGTCACTGAAGGATGCCCAGCAAAGCCTCCTGACCACTCAGGGATGTAAGGGCATGTCCACATGCTCTCGGGAAGCAATAAAAAAGGGATGAGAGAGACAGAGCTGGACAAACCATAGGAATCACTCAACAGTTCATTCAAATAGAAATAAATTCTTTACCATTCAATAGGACTGTCTTTAAAGCTTTGCACAGACATCATTAACTACAAGTGCAATAAGGCAAAGCTGCCCAGGCAGCGGTGTCAGAGAAGGACAGGACCAACCACACCATGGTGCACCCAAAGCCCACCTCACCTCACAGCCCCTCTCCAGCGTTGGCAGTCACTGCTGCCTGGATTAGAAGTTAAGCATGGAGTGGTACCTTCACATCATTCCCTCACCTCCACTGGTGTTGCACACAGCTGCTTCCAGCCAGGGATGGTCCTATGGACCTGCAGGGGTTCCTGTGGTGAAGAGCTCCACAGCTTCATCATGTGTCCTGTGAGGAAGGGCTTCCTTTGGCTACTTGGAAACGATGTGCTAACCTGTCTGAGGAGCCTGTAAGCCTTGGCAAAAGAGAATTTTGAACTATTTCTTTAAGGGAACCAGCTCCTAGGTCTAAACCGTGTGATTCCAGCCGGGTTAAGTTCTATGTTGCTGTGTGCCCATATGTGTGTGTACAAGTCTTCCACATTAAAGCCAGGCTAGTTCTGTTAGGAGGTGGATCCTCACTATCATGCAGCACAGGGCTACTGTATTTCTATCTAATTAAACATGTAATGCAATTACGTGATCAGGTCTAAGCTGACATCAAGAGGAGAGGTCCCCAGGTTTGCGCAGTGGCAGGCCTGCGGCAATTAAATATGACACACTGAGTTATCGAAATGTGAAAGCGTCTTTGGGAAACTCCATCCACGCGTGTTCTCTACACTGAACTACAGATCTGAGCCACAACTCATTTACCTGTGGACAGAGAAGGTCCTCTTATCTTTCAATGCCCATAATAAGGCTCATTATCATACACAGACCTTGGAAGCACATTGGAAAAGGCTGTCTCTGAACATGAGCTGCTTTTCACCAAGTCCTGAGCTGGGAGTAAGCTGACTTGTCTCTGCAGAGCCTTCTGCTTGGGGTTGGCATCCTCCTGATGAGACCTTCCTGGGAAGAAAGCAGGAAGGACCGTCTCACTTCTAGCTGGGAAGGACATTGGAGGATTGATTAGGACTCATAAATGGCAAATAAGGATGCTCACAGTTACCACAGAGCATCTTTCCCTTTTTGCAATGCAGTTATTTTTACAGAGCCTAAATGCCTTTAAACACAAGTGTAAATGATTCCTGTTGAGGTCGCATCCCAGCAAAAGCCCTATCGCAAAAGTGTCAGTAGAAGACAAAGGTGGCAGAGGTCTGCAGAGGCTTGAGTGGTGGGGATGATGGAAGAGGGTACAGTGTTTCATTTTATCTTAGTTTTTTTGGTTCCTTGTTTGCTTGCTTCCAAAAAGCCACCTTTGTGCTGTAGTTTGGATCCAAGCAACTAGATGCATCAGAGACCACAGGAGCCACCATGCTCCCACCATGCAGCACCTTTGCAGGGTCGCCCAGGAGCTCAGTCCCACCCAGCTGGAGATGCTCCAGACCTGGATGCACCAGCCACAAAGGTGCATTTTAGGCTTTGTGGAAGCACAGTGCTGGGAAAAGTTTGGGGTGTTATGGGCTTTCTTGGAGAGTCACCTGGTGCTTGGTGCTAGAGTCACAACAGGTCCTCTGCAGTGGTAGCAAGACCTGGAGAAGATGGAGACAGTGGTGGTGTAGGCAGCAGGGCTCAGTGCCACCATGACTTTCTCCCACCATGCCTCCTGCTATTGTGTGCCATTCTCCTCCCAGCTATTAGCTTTGCTCTGGAGTGGATTCAAGAACAAGAAGAAACCAATATTTCCCCCATAGGAAGGTGCAAGTCTCATAAAAGCAAGCAGCTGTAAAGCTCACCTGGAGACCTGGAGAGATTTGTTTCCCTGAAGGTCCCTTTTCCTCCCCGTAGGGGCAGAGCTGGAGAAGTGCCAGCCCACAGCTGCATTTCCACTGGCTGGGGACAGTCTGCACCAGTGTTGGCCTTGGTATGACTGGTGAGGAGCAGGAGGAAAAAGCCATCTCCGTACAGACAGTAGCTGATATTTAAGGCAGGATCGGCCCCTTTTTCAGCCCTCCCACCACTTTTCACCATGGCTGGGACAATCTGGCCTTTCTTTGCTTTGAAGGCCGCATTCCTCATCCCATCTCATCTCATCTCTGCGCTTGTCCCACATGTTCCTGCCACGCTCACGTTTCCCTCTGACGTGCCACCAACCCTCCCTTTCTCCCCGCCTTTTGTTGCTTTTTTTTTTTCCTCCCGTTTCTTTTTTTTCTCCCTTTTTTCCCCTTAAAGAGTGAACAAAACAAAACAAGAAAAAGCAGTGCCAAGCCGATCCTCTTAACCCAACGTTCTTACCCCGGGGAGGGCTCCGGCAGCACCGAAGCGCGCGGCGAAAAAACCCCCACGTGTTTTGTCCTGTTTCTTCATAGCAACTCGAGCAAATTGAAAGCCGCGGAGGGGTGTGCCCCCAGGCACTTGGTAAATCCACTTCCTTTGTCATAACAAGAACAAATCCCACCTTTGAAGTTTTTCCTTCTTGTTACAAGGGGAATGTCTTTTGTTTAATCCATTTTAGCCTTTAATGCCTGACCTGGATCAATCCTGTTGGGTAGATTACACACTACTCATGCCGACTTTAAACTACCCTACAGGGATTTTTATTTCTCCCCCCCTTCCCTGCTCCTCTCCCTGCCGCGTTGGTGTGAGAATCTCAGCAATAATCGGCATTACGACTTTAGACCATCACTCACTTTGAAGGAGGAGACTGTCCTTTAACAAAGGGGGAGGAAACCCTGAAATATCAAACAGATTTAATCAGCTTTGAGGTCTTTCAATCTCGTATTCGTACTGGATCTTTATTAGTTATGAAAACCAGGGCAGAACTTGGCTGGGCTCTGTATCTCCGTGTTCTCCTCCTCTGTTTCAGGTTCCATTTGGGACTGAACTCTCCTGCCCTCACAGCCTTCCCAGTGACCATCTGAGGAAAATCCTGGGATATATTAGTCCAGGACTGCTGCAAACAGGTTGTCAGGTGTCCAGCACCCACACCACTGCACTGTCCTCCTCCATCCCATCTCTTGTGCAAGTAGAAGACACTGAAAATTGCTACCAGGAGGATCCAGGTGCCTTCCTTGATGACCCAGACATGCACGATGCCTCATGGTGGATAAATCTATACATGAACCCATAACGTCCATCTCATTAAGGCTTACGTTAGGACTTGCTGTAAAAAGAGGTGACCTCAGCTCTTGCCAGCCCCTTATTTTGCAGAAGAATCTGTTTGCTAATAACTGCGTACAGCAGACGTGTCCTGTACCAAAACCTTCTCCTTGCTGCAGCATTTATCTTCTTGATAGCATTGAAGCATTGGCTCTGGTGTAGGTCTCGTTGGCTTCCTCACTTTTTCTAGTGGTTTAAGGCTAATCACCAGCCTTGTTCTTGATGGGATAAAAAGCAACAGGGCTCAGTCATATGCAGAGCACAAGGGGACCTCCAGAGTCGATGGCAAGCAGCATTTCCCAGTTTTCCTCAGCTCCAGTGGCAGGATGGAGCTAATAATGCTCCCGTCAGCCTTGCTTTGCTCCTGGTGGCCATGAAGTTGTTGCTGGGGAAGGTCTGAATGACCCAGTCTCTCTCCAGGAGCTCCCTGTCCTGGAAAGCTCCAAGACAGAGGCTCTATGTGCTCCCCTCATTATGTCATTGCTCTCCCAACTCAAACTAGTTTTGCCTCAAGTGCAGTGGCTGATGCTTTGACCTTTCCCCAAGGAACAGGAGGGCCATCTTCTGCTCCAGGAGGCTCATAGCCCATCTCCCTTCACTGGCCATTGCCCAGGATCACTTCTATTCCTCCCCTGTGGACTCTGTCCAGGTTGCTTACAATGTTTTGAAGCCCCAGTCTGGACACAGTGCTTCCCCTCATGGCTGGTAGGAGCACACAAGGCAGGACAACTCCCTGCCAGGGCTCACATGTGACTCTCTTTATGATACGCCCCCAAATTCAGTTTTTCTTTACTGCCACGTTGGCCTTAGACTGTGTTTTGCTCTGGTTTCACAACCTGGCCCCCAATACCACTGTGTCTCTGTCTGTTCTCCATTTTACACTTGCGTGTCCAATTTTTCCCTTCTACCTGTATCCACGGCCTTGAGGACTTTTATCTGCTCATTTCTGACCTTCGTTCATCAGGGTCATTTTGGATTCCTGTACAAAACCTCTGACCTCTTCCCCTCTCCAAGCTCCACAGCAGGCAAGTGTACCAGCTCAGTGTCTCATCCCACCAAGCATGAGAAGGCAAATGGAAGAGACTAAATGACCCAAATAGGCCAAGGTCATCTTGTATTGCAGCCCTTAAAAACCCCCAAACACCTTGAACAGCTAGTCCTGCCCCATGGGTAGATGCCTTATTGCCCCAGGGCACAGCTGAGATGAGGCCAAAGCAGAATTTGAGACTTTCCCATGAGTGGGATAAAAGGGAGACCTGTCTATCTGCTGGGGTCCCAGTTAAGGAACAAGTTGTAACCAGACTCTGTGTCATTTTTAGGAACTGGGAAGACTGAGGACGTGAGGACTTTGAGGATGTGGGACTCCCATCAGAGACCCATGAATGCCAAGACAAGATTTCAGTGAAGCTGGATGTCTCAGGGACATCTTCCACCCTCAGTCCTCCAGCAGCTCTTGACAAGCAATCAGCCAAGGTCACCCCAAGCACTCATCCCACAAGAGGTGGGAACCAGCTGCTCACACAACCACCAGTGGCCCCATTTGGAGACTTGCCAACAGGAGCCTCCAAACACCCACCAGGACCCTGCTGCATCACTAGGGGGGAAAAGGCAAAGAGTACAACCATGTTACAGCAGAAATAACCCCTTGGGTTAGAGTGGCCGTGGGAGAGAGCTCAAGACTTTCCATACCCATTCCTGACAACATCAGCCTGAGGGATAAAGAATCTTTTGCTTGGCTTTCATAGGGCCAAGCCCCAGTGGTGGAAGTGGCAGAACATTTTGGCACATGGAGCCAGAAGCCAGCTGGAGAAGGGGTGGGTTAGCTCCCAGACATCCCTCAGGACAGTTGAGTAAGGAACCATCTTCTTTCACTTTTTATGAGACTGATATGCTTTGAAATTAGTAACCCTCCATTAGCTCTCCAAATAGCTCTGGATCATTAGGGTCAGTACGTCTGCACTCCTCAAAATGAGCTTTTACCTGAATTAGCATCTCAAAGAGGCAGGACTCCCTTCCCTGGTTTTAATTTCAGCCTCATGCTGCACATCAGGATGGTTTTGGTGGCCAATCCAAGCCCTGCATCCCAAATACATTCAGAGGAACCTGCTGGCTTGTTTAAAATGTTCTTTTTCCTTCCCATTCTTTACCAAATGCCTATTATATTAATGTTTAAAATCCATTTAAGTTCATCATGGGTGGCTTTGTGAAAGGACGCCGGCTCCATCATCGTAATTAGATGATTTATTGCCCTCTCGTGGTGACACGAGCTAACTAGAGAAGCTGTGATTTAAATTGGATGATCCTTCCAAGAGTGTTTTGAGTGAGAAATAAAGGGAGAATATTAATACTATTAGAGAGCAGCAGCGTATGTGTGTGAGGGATATACGGTGCGCAGAGAGGGATTAGCCAAAACTTGCTGGTTTGCAGTTGAGCGCGGCTTTCACCGGCGTGCAGCCCGACGTGGGACTGACATCTCCTGTCAGCTGGAGCTGTGAGCAGGGCAAGGTGCTGGCACGTCATAAAAACCAACAGGTTAGCCAAAGTCACTGCGTTTAGAGTGGGAAACCACAGGGAAACCATCGCCCCAGGATTTGCTGCTCCAGCCCAGCCAGGTGTCCCGGCTCTGCCCCACGAATGGGGCCATCTCTGCCCTCCCTCCTTTTTGGAGGCTGCGTCTTCACAGGAAGAAGTGAAGGAGTTTAGTTGCTGGGGGTTTTTTTATTGACATTTTGGTTCTTTTCTTCTCCCGGCTGATTAAAATACTGATTAAGTGTTATCTGTGTTTACAAACCTTCTTCCCTTCGAGGACACTGCCCTCTTCATCCCCACCTTTGGGAACGCTAGATGACTCCCAGAATGAACCCACTGTAAAATCATTTCCCACCAGTGTAAGTGAATCCACATTAACATTTTTCACTGATTTAATTAAAAAACCAGGCAGGCCTGAAGTGCAATAATTTGGTATAGAAACCAAGTATAGACCTAGCCTGGAGCTGTTATTCAAATGTCTGGGTTAATACAGGGTAACACCATGAGCACATCCTCTTACGATGGGGCTTAAATCTTTTAAGAGTGGCTTATATCAATCTAGTTTAAGTCAATTCCTCACCGAGTTAAGCTAAATTGAAAGAAGCACTCAGACCTCAAACACAGAGCCAGCGTTACCTAATCTCTTTGCACGTAGCAATGGCTTCGGCCAGGTGCCCGCTGGCACGGTGGGAGAGAGCAGGGCCCTGAGGAGCCTTGGCCAAACCCCGTGGAGCACCAGGGCAGAAAGTTTCCCAGTGTAATCCCTTTGATCACCCGCTTTGCAAACACAGCTGTCCCTTCTCAAAGGGCTCCTTTGCTGGAGAACACTGAGTGAGCATGTCCTTGCAGAGGACGAGGACCTCCAGTTGACCATGCCTTTGCAATGAGTCTTCATCCCCAAATCATCTGCTCTTCAAACTTTGGGGCAAATGTCTAATGTTAGGCTGATCCAAAGCAGAGGGCAAGGCTAAAACCCAGCAAGAAATGGTTTACTTGCAGGAGGTACTTGCTACAAAACAGGTGCCAGAGACATGGAGAGAGGATGTCCTGTGACCTCCAAACATGTATGTGCAGATAGGGACTTGCCAGTGGCAAAGGGAAAATAAAGGAAAAAAGCTTTTCTCCTACCTGACAAAGCGTGGAGGCCACATGCCAGTTCCATGTCCAATTGCATGAGCTTCACCGTCAAACTGGGGTCACGCTGGCTGGCAGGAGGCCCAGGAGCTCCCATGGGGAGCATCATGCCCTGCAAAGAGATGAACATCTGTGTGGTAACTAAATAAAATCAAGTCTTGATTTTTGGCATAGTCATTATGAAGGTCCTTGGCTGGGTCCCCTGAGCACATGGGCCATCAGCCTCAGATACACTGACACCCTTCATTTCTGCCCTTCTCACCCTCCAGGACCCCCACAATTGCACTGAGCGGCACCTTTCCAAAAGACAGAGGCAACCCCAGATGTTGTGACCTCCAAATGCCGCCTTTACTTGTGTTCAGCTATGCAGACCTCCTGCCCTTACCAACAACAGGAAGGAAACAAAGACACTACTGCTGAAACCATCAAAATCCCTTAGAAGATCATCAGGAGATTAAATAGACACCTCTTTGAGGGTCTCGCAGTTTCTCCTGAGAACTGGAGTTAGTTACTCTTTGGGCAGGACAGAAGTCAGTTTTTAATCCATTTCATGTGCACTCTCATGCATTTGGGTGAGCGATAGTTATGAATATAAAGCCATATGGAAAAAATAACCCTCTGCAGAGTGCTGCAGAGTAAAAAAAACCTGCTGATGAGCACTTTGAAGACCACTAGATAAATAAAAAGTCATTACAGACAGCAACACACTTTGAACAGAGAGATTAAGGAACCCAGAAGATTTGACCCGAAGATACTCCCCTGTCCTTCTGCAGACCTACCAGGCAGCTCATCATCCCAGTTACCCAAGAACCCAACTCCTCTACCACTATGGCAGAAAAAGGCCAAGGATGAGCAGTTTGGGAAGGACCAGAATCTTGGCCATGGTGAGCTGGAGGGTGGTTTCCTTGCAAGTTTTGGGTGTGTTCAACCAAAAGGACCAATGTGTAACTAAAAATCATCCAGAGTTGCCCTGTAGTCTTGCTCAGATGCTCTCACTCCTCACAGTTAACCATAAAGTTGTTCTCACAGTTACCATGAGGACAGAGCCTGGCCTAGGCTGCCCAGAGAGGTTGTGGAGTCTCCTTCTCTGGAGACATTCCATACCCACCTGAACGTGATCCTGGGCACCCTGCTCTGGGTGACCCTGCTTTGACAGGTTGGTTGGACGAGATGATCTCCAGAGGTCCCTTCCAACCCTTACCAGTTTGGGATTCTGTGATCCGTAAGGTTCTTCAGGCTGGCGCTTGGGAAAGGAACATCACTTACTTGCAAAAACAACATCCTTTTAAAGAAAGGGGGTTATTCTTTTCTCTCTTTGCACCCGGAAGGTGTGATGGTTTTTTTCCCAGGTGATGCTGTCTCCAGGATCTGGCCACACCATGCCCCAGCCTCCCTGCTCCATCCGGCCTTGGGCATTAGATGGCAGCAGCGCTCAGGGATGGAGGGGCCGAGCAGCCGCAGCCCCCCCCCAACCCCTTCCCCTGCACCAGCCAAGGACCTCATCATCAGGTTTGGGTCCTTTCTGCAGACCAGAGGGTTTTTCTCGTGTTGTGCATCACAGGGCAGCAGTGAATATGGGGCGTTGGCAGAGAATACAATGGTATTTCGGAAAGCAGCTTTGGGTTGTCAGCGTTATCCTGCGTGCATTGCTGACCGTGGTCTTCAGAGCATCTTTGGGATTGATCCCAAAGCAGCTCTACCCCCATCCCAGGCTGAGGCTGGAAGAGAAGGGGCTACCCAGGAGCACCGGATGGTGCTGAGCTTGCAGGTGGTGGTGGAGCTCCTGTAGGTTGGGGCTCCCCTGATCCATAAAGAGATGCAAAGTCACCTCTGTGCTCTACCCAGAGAAATCATCTGCTGGGAAAAAAAACATAGGAAAAAAGTCACTTTTTATAGTACAGATTAGGGCCAACGTTCAATTTGGGGTGGCGGGGCGCAACGTGGGAGCATTGGGGTACCCTGCTGTGAGCCTGACTTTTGGAAGCAACTTGCAGGAGGAAAAGTGCTGCTTCACCTCCAGACATGATTTCAGGCTATCCAGTCTGGATCCCAGAGCATTCTGGTGTCATTGACACTGACACCCCACAAGCACCTTCATCTCCAGAGACACCATGGCAGAAAAACAAGTAATTCCCTGAAACCACGTGGCCAGAGAGGGATGTTCTGCCACATCTCAGGTGTGAGTTAAAAAATCCCCACAACTTTTCAGCTTCACAGATGGTGTTCAGGAGATGCTGGGGGTCCTTCTCCCTGGGGCTACTTGCACAGCCTGCGGTAGAGGGACTGTGGCCACCAGCCTGAGTTGGCACCAGGATGATGTGCTGCCGCTGCTCCATCAGAAGCACCAGAGCGTGGCCTAGGAGCCAGCTGTGAGCTGCAATGCAGTCCTCTGCTAACAAACACCTTCCACCCCATGCCCAACGCTGCTGGGCAGGAGCCGGAGAGCAGCCATTTAATGGCTATTTTCATAAACTATGATGTTTCCAGCCCCAGCTTTCTGGTTTTGTTCCCATCAGGAACAGATCATTACTTTGTATAAAAATTGGAGAAGGGAAAAAGGCTCCTTGGCTGTTGCTGCAGCAAATTCATGAATTTGTAAGGGAACATGTAAGGCAGAGTATTTGCTCAGTCTCACGTTGTCTCATCTACCGTCCCAGAGAAAAACCCAGCAGAGAAATTAGCAATCAAGAGCTGTTTTATCAAGTCTGTGTGACAAACACGGGGACAGAGAGCAGAATGTCCTTTGGCCCCTCGGAGATATGGGTGCCTGGAAACCAAAGGGCTGTTCTACACAGCAGGTCAGAAGGATGCTGCAGCTTTGAGGTGTTTGGTTTTTTTCCTGCTACCCCCTCTGCAAATGCCCGGCACACCCATACCCACACCCCACAGGGAGCCGCAGGCTGGAGCCCTGCTAACCAGAGGGTGCTTGGCCATGGAGGGACTAGAAAGTCTTTGCTTCAGCAAAAAAAGGGTTTGTTGGCTTTTTTGGCTGAACCATCAGCTGGCTTTGCTTCAGAGTCCAAGGAAAGATGCTGATCCCCAGCTGCCTACCACACTACCAGCAGGACAGTGCATAGAATCACAGAATTGTTTAGGTTGGAACAGACCTTTAAGATCATCAAGTTCAACTGTTAACGCAGCACTGCCAGGTCACTAAATCATGTCCCTCAGCACCACATCTATTTGTCTTTAAAGTACCCCCAGTTCCCTCAGCTGCTGCCCATAAGTCTTATGTCTTAGACCCTTCATCAGCTTCATTGCCCTTCTCTGGCCACACTCCAGCCCCTCAAGGTCCTTCTTGGAGTGAGGGTCCCAAAACTAAATGCAGGATTCAAGGTGCAGCCTTCCTAGTGCCCAGTCCAATGGGACGATCCCTTCCCTAGTCATGCTGGCCACAGTAGTGCTGACACAAGCCAGGATGCTGGGGGTCTTCTTGGCCACCTGGGCACATGCTGGCTCATCTTCAGCCAGCTGCTGACCCATCTTCAGCCAGCTGCTGACCAACCCAGGATCCCCAGGTCCTTTTCCACTGGGCAGTTTCCAGCCACTCTTCCCCCAGCATGGAGCATTGCAGGGAGTTGTTGTGACCCAAGTGCAGGACCCAGCCCTTGGCCTCACTCAACCTCATCCCATTGGGCTCAGCCAGTGGAGTGACCCAGATGCCCCCTACGAGCAGCATCCCCTTCACATCTTTTCTTTGCAAATGCAATGTCCTCACAATCACAGAATGGTAAGGGTTGGAAGGGACCTCTGGAGATCATCTCATCCAACTCCCCTGACAAAGCAGAGTCACCTAGAGTAGGTTACAGAGGAATGTGTCTAGGCAGGTTTGAAAGTCTCAAGTGAAGGATCAAAAAAACCCACAGCAGATGAAATACTACAGAGAAAACCAGAGATGAGTGGGCCACAGTCTTCAAACCTGGGAAACAGCCTTTCTGGGGCCAGGTTGGGGTTTAGCATCATGTGCTAAACCCCATCCAATGCTGCAGAGTGAAAAACCAGCAAGCTGCAGAAAAGCAACTTTAAGAGATAAATATAACCCAAATTTATATTAAAAAAAAAAGAAAACAAACAACAACAAAACAAACAAACAAAAAAAATCAAGAAAAAGAGAAACATTGCCTATACCCTTCAGCTATAACCTTTCTCCACCTCGCTGCCGAGATTCAGCAGCTTGCCTGTCAAGAAGGAGTCGCAGGACTTGCCAAGCGCTATCGAGCAGTGTGCCCTCGCGACTCCGGGGATTTCGTGCCTTATCACATGCGCGCTGCGGTGATTTCCATCGTCGCGAGGCGGGGAAAGCAGGAGGTCATATTCAGAAATGTTGTGAAAAAAACCCTTAATTACTCCCCCAAGAGTTGTTTCGGAGCTACTGTAGGGCTGCAAGCGAGATGGATGTGCCCAAGTCACAGCGTTGCAGTGTGGTCCCTGACCTTAAAACAAGGAACCTGACCATCACGCAGTGAAAGCGGAGGATGGAAGAGCTTTAAACCAGCCCTTCTCATCAAGCATTGCGAGGGAGGCAGCTGCACCAGCCAAGATATTGTCTTGAAAGAGCGGATTTTTTTCTGACTGGGGATTTTGCTCTGTGCAACATGCAGCAATACCAAGAGAGGGCAGCCCAAGCCACCACATCACCAGCTGGCTTTACCCAGATCTGTGCGCCAAGCTATTAGGATGCTGTGAGCAAGCAGGAAAAAAAAGACAGTACCGGTTTTA